>JAHWFP010047345.1:0-22057 GCA_023313725.1 Lithobius niger | reverse complement strand
CTCGTTAATGAGTAAGTAAGTAAGTTAATAAGTATGGTTGTAGTATTTGTATTTTAATTATAACTGCTAAAATAAAGCAGTTCTGATCTTCATTTTAAACAATCAATTGGCCTCTTTTGTTTTAAACTTTGCGAACTCCATTACATTTAATTAAAACTTCATCATAATTTAGGAAGTGTTTAAGACTTTAAATTTAACAGCAATTCCAACTGCTAGTAAACTGCAGTTTTACGTAGGAACTGCAGTTCCAATCCACAAAAACTGAATTAAAAAAAAAATACTTTAAATGTTTTTTAATTATTATCATCAAAAAGTATTCAAAAGTACGGTAATCTTAAAATTCAGTAGTCTGAAGTTTGGAACTAAATTTTCTGTGTAAAACTACAGTTTATTAACAGTTGAAAGTTTTAAGTTGCATCTGGTCTAATCTAGAAGTAGCTAAATCTAAATGATTAATAAATCCTGTGATCTGAGACAAGGTTCTTCATAAGCTACATAGCCAGTTACCTACCTTAACATGAACAATCAGTTTATTAAATCAGTTAAAGAATTGTAATTATTAGCATTAAAAACTATTCATAAGTATCTTTAAAATTCAGTTGCCTGTGGTTTGGAATTGCAGTTTCTGTGTAAAACTGGAGTTTACTAGTGGTTGGAAAAGCTATTCGCGCATTAAAACGTCATTTGAAATCGGCCCTAGTAGATTACAATCGTACATCTGCTTAAAAAAAATTTGAAGTTAAATTGTAGTTTTAAATAGGCATTTAGTGGGTTGGAAGAGGATTCAGGGTACATGCAATCTTGGTCAGCAACTGTTTTCCAAAGTCGATTAGTAGAACCTCATAAAAGTGATGGTGAGGCAGGGACTACTGCAGAATGAATGGTCAAATTGAATAATTTGTTAAATATGCTCCTTCATATAGTTTCTTCTCTTTATAACTGAAGTTACCATCCACAATAACCTCATTTAAAACCAGTAACTGTATTAAACTGCATTTTCAGTCTATAATCGCAACTGAAAACTACAGTTTAACTTGTAAGCTGCTGTCACAATCTACAAGAATTGCAGCAATAGAACAATGTCAATTTCATTATATATATAAACTGCTGGTATTGTTGACGACGGCTAGTCTTGAATATAGGATTCTGATTCAGAAACTGCACTTCTGGAATGAATCTGCAGTGCCAGTATGCAAGAACTACACTTGAAAACTGTAGTTTTAACAAAAACTGCACGTATGTTCTATTGGAACTGCAGTTCCAATCTATAAGGCGTTTTCCACACAAATTGAAGTTGTGTAGTGAATTGCAGTTACAATGTAAGAGAATTGCAGCTGATTACTGCAGTCTACGAGAAATGCACTTTAAAACTGCAGTTCTGTAATGAAACTAGTTCCGGTCTACAAGAGCAGTAGTTAAAAACTGCAGTTGTGTAGTGGCACGGCAGTTAGTCTACATGAACTAGAGATGAAAATTGCACTTCGTCACTTAAAGACTGCAGTTTTCTTTAATGGAACTGTATAGTTTACACATAAAATGCAGTTAAAATCTATATGAACTGCAGCTTAAAACTGCACTCTATCACAGAAAGGCACTCGAAAACTGCAGTTCTGTAAAGAAACTGTAGTTGAACCTCCAAGAACATCGGTTAAAAACTCCAGTTGATCACAGAAACTGCAGTTGTGTAGTGGCACTGTAGTTAGTCTACAAGAAATGTAATTGAAAAGGGCACTTCGTCACTGAAACTGCAGTTCGTCATAGAACTGCAGTTAAAATTCTTAAGTATGCATAGTCTTGAAGACTGCAGTTTATACAAAAACTGCAGTTCCGTAATGGAATTGCAGTTCCAGTTTATAAGTACTTCAGTTGAAAACTGCAGTTTACACAAAACTTCAGTTATGTAATAGAACTGCAGTTCCAGTCTATAAGAACTTCAGTTAAAAACTGCAGTTTTTCACACAAACTGCAGTTGTCTAGTGAAACTATAGTTACAATCTACAAGAACTGCAGTTGAAAACTGCTCTTTGTCACTGAAACTGCAGTTCCATAAGAGAACTGCAGTTAAAAGAGTAAAAACTGCAGTAAAGTGCAGTTTTCATGGGAAAAACTGCAGTATTTTTTTGTAAGGGTTTCGTCAAAAGAACAAGGACAACTGGCCAAAACAAAGAAACAACAACACTTTGAAGACTTTTATGACAACCATTCTTTTCGTGGCAAATCATTCAGTCGTAGAAGGAACAACAACTGCAGCTCCACTCCCGACCCATGCAGCCGCCACTCATCGCCAGGAAACCCCACATCATTCATTGTTGCAAACTATCTTTCATCCCTGCCCTTAGGGGGTAGGAGCCGTCTTTGCCATTTCCTCCCAACCTGGTAAACTAACATACAATCACCAAATTCTACCCCTCCTCACCCACGAATTTCGGCCCACTTTTTCCAGCAAACCAGCTCTAATCTCCACAGCTCAGTGGGAACAGGCTTCGGCAGAAATCCCTCTCCTCTCGCCGAAGTTCTTGAACTCTTAAAGAAAGGAGCCATCAGAGAACGTCCAAACCTCCAACCGTCCCGGCTTCTACATCTCAATCTTCCTCCAACCAAAGAAATCCGGCGGCGAAAGACTTATTTCCAACCTGAAACCACTACCTCAAAATATGGAAACCTGTCTTTTCAAGATGGAAACAGTTCACACCATTCGCCAACCTCTAAAAACGAATGAATAGGCGTGTCAATAGACTTAGAAGATGCGTATGTCCATGTCCCTCTTCACGCATCGGTACACCACCTTTTTCGCTTCATGTACAACAACAAGGTTTATGTATCCCAAGCTTACCTTTCGGCCTCAATGCACCACCCAGAATTTTTACACTCGTCCTAAAACCCATCCTGGCTCACCTTCATCAAAACCAAATTCCTCAAGCACTTATTTAGACGACGGGTACCTAAACGACTTCAGTCCACACCAGGTGATTCACAACCGAAACGTTACCACGATCCTCCTCAACCAATTCGGTTTCGGCATAAACCTAAAAATCAAAGCTCACTCTAGCTCAAGAATTCAGTTTTCTAGGAGTCTCACTCAACAACGCATCTGCAAAAGTAATGCCTTCACCACACAGAATCGAAGACATCATAATACTTTCTCACTCTTTCCACCAAAAGCACAACTCTATCATAGGAAAAATGGACTCCGTGGCAAAGCTTGTCCCTTACGGCAGGTGGATAACCAAACCATTTCACCACTTTCGCATCGCAATCAGGCAAAAGCATCAATATCCAAGCCCTCTCACGTTTCTACAGACAACACCGTTCCGATCAAATATCCTGTATGGTGGTCAGACGTTCAGATGCTTTCACAGGCTGTTCTGCTCGACAAGCCCCAATCAAACCTTCACCTTCTAATGGATGCCTCTCTGGAAGGTTGGGGAGCTCACATCAATCACCATGATGTCTCCAGCACTTGGACAATTCACGACCAAGACTACATCACCGTGATAAAGTTGAAAGCCATCCTCAACGATCTCAACCACTTTCAGCACCTCGTCTCACGCAAAATAATCCAGATGCAAGCAGACAACACAACGGCCGTTGCATACCTACGAAAGGAAAGAGGCACGAGATCCCGTCAACTCCACATTCTCTCTAAATCCTACCTCAACTTGTCCACATCCTACATTCTACATCCTCTCCATTCTACCTCTCCACATCCCAGGCAATTGGAATGTAATCGTGAACTCCTTCTCTCGCCACAAGCTTCCTTCGGGAGAATGGACTCTAAGAAATCCATCTGCGAATATGTGTTCAGCATATGGGGCACCCCAATGGTCGATCTATTCACCATGAGGCACAAAACCAGACTACCCCACTTCATCAGCCCAACAAGGCATGAGCAATGGATGCGCTAACATTCCCCTGGAAGAACCTTTACGGTTACCTCTTTCCACTGTTCAAGCTTCTGCTACAGGTTTTTCTGAAAATCGAGTCATCCCAAGGCCTCTTCTTGTTAATAGCCCCAAACTAGCCATCAGCATCTTGGTTCCCCAACTTCTGAACCTTCTCATCGATAACCTAAGAAAACTACCAGACGTTCCAGATCAATTGTTGCAACGAAAGGGAATACAGTTCCAATCCAACTGCAGCGTCCTGAACCTACACGGGTGGCTACTGCCACCAGACTCCTCAAAGAGGCAGGAATTCTAGAGGAACAAGCCATCAGAATTGGAAGCAAGGCCATCAGAGAATCAACCAACAGATTTTATGACAGTTTTTGGAAAAGGTTGTTTCGTTGGTGTAACGGAAGGAAAATCAATCCAAGTGATCCCCCTATGCCCGAGCTCCTGATCTACTTCACTGATCTTGTCAAAAAAAGTGTAAAAGGAATCACAATCCTAGTTTATCGTTCAGTTCCTAAACTCTGTCTTTAAAGCAGCAGGCAAGTCATATGCTCCTTGATGACTTCCGCATCTCTTTACTCATCAAATTCTTTGAAGTCGAACGACCAACCATTCGACGTGTTTTTCCAGACTGGCACCTTTCAATCATCTTGGTCTCCCTGATTAAAGCACCTTATGAATTGCTTCTGAAGAGCAACATCTTCGTCCTCACCTGCAAGACGGTATTCCTGGCGACCCTGCAGCCAACCTCCATTGCAGCGAAGTCCAAGCTTCAACCATTGACCCAGCTTTCTACTTCTTTTATCCCAACTTCACAACATTTCATATGCTCCACGAACATTATGCTTTCGAACATAATCAGTGATGAACCTGATCACGTACTCTGCCCTGTACGTGCACTTCGTTTCTACATTCAAAGGAAAGAAAACAATGAATTATGCAAGGGACGAAATCAACTCTTTCTTCCTTACTAAAGGGATATCGGCGATACACTGCAAGAATGATCGCAACTTGGATCAAGTCTGTCATCTGGCATACCTACGAAGACATTAATATGGACTGTGACAACAACAACATCAGAGTTTTTAGCACGTGAGCTGAGGGCCATCTCGACATCATGGGCTTTTCACAACAATATCTCGGTTCCTGAGATTCTCGCAGCAGAATCGTAGAGAAGCACACCAGTATTTACGTCACACTACTTCAGGGACATGTCCACTCAAGCCAATGGTCTACACCATCTGGGATCCATGGTCTTAGCAAGATGTGTCATCAAACTCCTTAAAAGATATGAAGCAGAAGCAAGACCCAAACGGCCCTTTTAAGGGCCAACAAACCCAGAAAGACAATCATTACTCCCGTTTTATTGTTTTTTTTCTAACAAAGTAGGAAGTCTGTGACTTTCGGGGACCAGCTCGTAAGCCTGCTACCATTTTTTTTTGACGAGGTCAACTGTAAATGCTAAATTTACTGGTAATGAATATTTCCGGGCCGGCTAAATTTATTTTCTATTGCCTAAACGGAAATATACCTGTACCAACCCTACCTCCCCTCCCCGCCAAAATGTCGCCAAAAGTCGCCAAAATAACATATTGCGAGGAATAAAAGACGGTACTTGGGTTACGCAGCTGGACGGTTCTGAACAACTAAAAAACCTCAAGGGAAAGACAACATTCTGGAAAAGAGTGCTAAATTTATAAGAAATGTATATTTCCGTTTAGGCAATAGAAACAAAATTTTAGCCGGCAAGGCTGAGGGGCCAGCAATTTCCTGTATATATTAATAAATATATTATAAATATTTGTGTTTTCACATTTACGTTTTTTAATTTGAGTTTCCCAAAATTAGCTGATACCGCGACTTCAAATTACAAAGACAAAGGGTATCCTTTTTGATTTGTACAGCTTTAGTTGACGCTTTTGCACTACCTAAGATGTCTCTTAAATGCGGTGATGGGCTATAACGACCAACTTACTTTTCAGTTTTGGCGCTATGTTAACTAAGTTAAAGGAGTTTCCCTCCCACCAAACTTCCTGTATACGTTCGTGTATGTGGCGTAATTGATACGAGTGTGTGTATCTGTTTTAACTTATATACATATGCCTACTTATTTTAATGAATTAATTTCACTTCTGCTAAATAACGGTATTTTTTGCGGTCAGGACATGAGGAAGGACAAATAAAAAACTGACTTCCGAACTTTCGAAGACAGCTTTAAAGACCCTGAAAAAAAAATCTATAACTCTCCCTCCTTTACCCTTCCCCACGAAAGGTTCTATGTCCCTTAAATAAATAATAATTAGTAATAAATATTAATAAATACCGTGTTAGTTATTTTGAAACCTGACATACCGTAAAAATAATAATTTTGTAAAGCTTACAAAATTTATGAATAACATTATCAATACGAAAAAGATTGTTGCAGTTCATACTGTGAAATCAACAATTTAAACAATTACCGAAATAAAAACGTCCGCACCATTTCACAACATAGACAAACACTTTGTCTTCCAAATTTTCAACTCCATACAGGTGACTCTTCATCGGGCTTCAAGTATTATAGGGGCCTTCCTCCATCATCTTCCTTCATTTTTGATACTGGAGGCTACGAGGGTGGCCAAATTTGAATTCGTTGGTAACAAAAACGAAGGAAGATGATGTAGAAAGTCTCAATAATCCATGAAGCCTGATGAAGCAACCTGTATGGGGTCAAAAATTAGCAAGGCAAAGTGTGTGTCTGTGGTGCGAAAATGTGCGGACGTTTTTATTTCGGTAATTGTTTAAAATATTATCAAAAGTTGTACTTGTAATATTTTCATCTCTGACTTACCTTCTGTTATTCGTTCTCCTAATGCCTGCTATGCTGATGACTTTAAATTCTTCTCTGACTCTGTTTCCAGCAAATTACTTCCCACGTGTTGCGCACTGGGCTACTACCAATTCCCTTCTTTTTCATACTGATAAACGTCACGTCCTTTACCTTGGGAATAATAATCCTCACTTTCCTTACTATCTTTCTGTCAAACCTATCACTCCTGTTGCTAATCATCCTGACCTTGGGATCCTTATTGATAATGCTCTAAATTTCGATCTTCACACTGAAAATGTCATCTCCAAAGTCTTTCGTAAGGCCCATTTTGTACTGAAGCGTTTCTCCAACCTTACACCCTCCCTGTTTGCTATTTTATATAAAACCTTTCTCCTCCCAGTCTTTGGTTACTGCTCCCAAATTTGTCGTCCCTACAATCTTTACTCACTTAATCGTCTTGAACATTGCCAACGTCGCCTTACCAAATGGTGTCGCACTATTCGTTCCTTACCTTATTCCGATCGTCTACATAAACTTGGACTTTCCTCTATTCATGATCGTTTTCATCGTGACGACATGATACTTACCTATACCAACTTATTCACAATCTCCTTGATGTGGACCTTGTTCTTTCCCTCATTCCAAATTTCAACTTCACTCGTGGCCACCCTCTCCTTATTTCTGGGACTGTCTCTCGGATTAAACTATGCTATCACTTTGTTCATGGAAAGGGTGGTTCAACCCTGGAACTCCCTCCCTCAATCTGTTGTTTGCACTCCTTCACTCAACGCTTTGAAATCACGCTATGACTCTCTAGTTGCTTAACTTATTTGGGGTTGGGGGGGGGTGTGCTTCGTTCTTAATAATCTTGCAAGTTAAGATACAAACTAATTTTTTTTTAATGTTTTCCTCCTCTCCCACCACCACGAAGTAAATGCAGTGCATAACTCTTAAACTAAATCTAACACTATTAAAAAAACAATGTAACAAAAAATGTAACAAAAAACCTTTGGTTAGGTTTTTTTACTCCCACTTCAGTCTTTCTGAGAGGGGGGGGGGAAACACTTGCCTCCTGCCCTCCTCTTCCACCCGCCCGGTACAGTCCTCGTGTTGCAGTTTTGCATGACCGTATTTCAATGGTCCTTTCCCGTAATGGCCTTCGTTTAAGCGTTTTCTTTGGCCGAAATCCTACTGGCGTCACTGCGGAGTGCGGAGCTGTAGCTTAATCCGAATTAATACGCGTTCTTGATTTGCAAGATCACCTCCGAACCCATTCCCCAGTCAACCTCCCCTGCCTCACCCTTAGCAGTATGCAGTGTCCCAAGAGACCTCTCAGTATTGTAACGCCAACTAATTATTTTCGGCTGCTGGTGACTATTTTCTATTACCTTGTAATATCTCAACAATACACTGTACATCTTTATGATCGTAGCAGACAAACTATTCTTAGCGCATCTTTTGGTTACCATGGTTTTTCTCCCCCCTCTTTTGTCGTTTCATTAATGGAAACCTTGTTACCAAATGACATCGCAGTAATTCGTCCTATGATACGTTGGGACTTTTACCTGAAGGACCACACTACGAATACGCGCACGTGTTTGTTGCATCAGAACGAGTCTGGATGGGTTTTTCGTCTAAGGAAACCAGACATTCGCGATTCTTTTTCCGTCATCACATTTACTTATCGCGTGCGTGGATGTACTTTTCTTGAAAACTATTGGCTTTACAGCAGTTATTGAAAGAAAAAGGAAAAGAAAAACCTTATAACTGAGGCCATCCAGATACAGTACTTTACAAGTCGTATTGTAGGCTAGTGTTATTGAACATCCAACATTGCTCTGCCTAATTCAACAGCACAAATTATTCTCGAGGCTTCGGCAATAAAAAAAAACGATATTTTATTGCAGGTGGGAAAACACATTTGAAACATGAATACTGTACAAATGTTTCAGCAACTACGGAATGGCTTTAACAAGTTTATGCTTTTGTTTTTCAGGAAGATTCCATGATGTTACCATTCGCATAAGTAATGAAGACATCAGGGAAAAAGTAAAACAAACTGTATTCGCCCCTGCTAACGATAGCATTTGCATGGAAAATATCGGTACAGAAAAAGATATACCCGTAGGGAGGAGTGCCTTCATCTGTCAGAATCCTCTTATTGGCAGATTTGTCAGCATTCAAATTACAGGAAACTGTAAGGAAGGAAGGCCAACATGTAATGCGAAAGGTTATGACAGAAATGACCAACACATACTTCACATGGTTGAAGTAGAAGTTATGGGCTGGCGTTGGATTCCTATTGAAGGTAGGACTATAAAACATATTGACTAAGTATTGTCGAATACTAATTTATATTGATACTGCTATTGTCGAGTATAGAAATTGTTCGTCGGTTAATAATATGTTGTAGCATTAAGAGACAAATTCAACACGGCATACTTCACTATTCACCAAATTGCAATGTCTGTGATTCAAAATAGTGATCTGTTCTTCAAATCACCAGTAGCGCGGTAGCCGTAAATGTAGGAAAGATCGCACCTTTCAACTTTGTCAGACTTTTTCCTATATTACATGATTTCTCCTTCGCTCTCAATATTCCCATTTCCTACTCCACCTCTCTTACTGCCTTCCCTTCCCCTTACCACCCCAATTAATTGATATTTTTGGATTCATCTAAATATCGGTTTGGTTGATTTCTTGAGTGCCGGTCGAGTACCTAGTATTCGGTGTGAGGAGGGTGGCTGGTAGGAATCGAAATAGCCACCTTGTTTCAATACATGCTATCAGGAGTGGCATAAAGAAGACCAAAGGGCTCGTTGGAGTGTCCATTAGTATATTGCCACATTTTCCATCTCTCATTCTGTGTCATGACCGCTTGAGGCCTATTGTGGAAAGACTGGTGGAAACTTGTTTTCTCAGATAGGCCAGGTAACCTGTATAGGTATTCACCTAAATTGGTGCCAAAGATATCGCACGTGCTACGATTAGTCCAGGCATGTGGCAACTGCATGTGAAATAGCATTGATCGCTCTTGAATTGGGAATCTTCAAGCCAAGACCGGCTGGGGTAAAAATCAAGCTTCTTGCCCTGCTGGTTCAATGCTCATTCTCTGGTGTGCATAAATATTGATGCCTTTTAGGATTGGTGTGGTATAATAGGATTTTAGCGATGTAGAATCAGCTGGCTTGTAAACTGGAAAAAAAACAAAGCTTCTCACCCAGGTGAACTTGTAGCAAGAGATGGATTATGAAGGAAGAGTTTCAGCACGGATACTATCACGTCCTAGAAAATCAATGCTGTTCAAAATCAAATGTCGCTGAAAAATGCATTAATTCAGAAAAAAAAAATAGTGTATACCAGAGGACCATTTAATGTATTTTTCAGCGGCGTTTGATTTCGAAATGCATTGTGTTTGTATTCACTGTGTTCACGCCAAGCTACTATGGCGGTTATTAGTAGTTCTTTGAACACTAAACCTCACTCGCTGCCACCCCTGAAACAGAAAATTTAATTCTTTTGGCCGTAACTTCTGCAAACTATTTTTTTGTACGCCACCTTGGGACAGCATTTTACATTTTTACCAGTTTGTGTAAAATCAAGTATCCACATTGTATGACAAATTCTGACGAAGTTCGAGTCGAATTGTTTCATGTGATTGGCTGTAAGTGATGTAGTGTCATTTTTTGACACTATTTCGAATTTTCACAAAATTTGGGTATACCGTTCTTGATGAATATTTGTTCTTAATATTCATTATCATTTTGTGTTAAATCTGTGAGCGATTTAGAAGTTACAGGCACCAAAACTATTTTTGGCCGCTATTTGGGATTTTTATCAACCGTTATAAAAATGGGATTTTTATCAGCAGTTATAAAAATATCGTGTACGAACATTTTTCAGCCGTATTTTGAAGACTAATCTTACCAAATATTATTTGAATCTCTTTGTGCGTTTGGCTATCGTATACCAATTTTTGGACACCATTTTGGTCCGTGGACTTCAATTTTCACAAAAGTTGACAGGGTTCTTTTTTGATGAACAATAAACATGTATGTGTTCCGTCCGATGAAAGATTTAGTAGATGTAAGCATTTTTCGCACGCCATTTTGGCCCACCCTTTCGGATTTTTAGCAACAGGTGTAAAATCATGTATATACGTCGTTCAACCTTATTTCAAAGAATATTCCTATCAAATTTCAGTCGAATCTGGTCTTGCTTTTGGCCATAACTGTGGAACGAAGAGGCATACTGACACACAAAGTACCGAAACCCAGAGTTAAAATGGAACCTCGTTCGGTTTCCTCATTCGGCTAGTTAAGATCGAATGTATGATGGTCATTTATTCCTTCAAATTACGTGCCTCGCTCACGCGGCTAAACAAACAACATTGGAAACCTAACCAAAAACTTGTCTAGCCAGAGATAATTTCCATTTACTAATGTTCTGGTCGAAATCAAGTTTTCTTGTTACGCTCTCATCTCGCTGTATGGCATCGGCCTCACCATAGCTGTGAGTGGCGTTTCAACATGTTTTAATAATTTTTTTTTAAATAAGTATTTGTCCAGGTTTTTGTTATGATTTTTTTGTACCGTAACGACGAAAGGATTCGACAGGTAGATGAATGCAGTCTACAGCGTGAAAGTAGCTATTCTTAAGCCACAAAGAATAAAATCTTTACCTGATCACAAAAAAATTATTAGACAGAAACTATGCTAGATACAAACATATTGTTCTCCTTCGCAGAATCCTCCTCAATGTGTTACAAGATTGGGATCCTTCCCTATGCCTACGGCGCGTTTTTACCTCGTTATGCAAAATATTGCGTCACTTCCGCCTCTATCCCACTTCCCCTACCCTGCTCGCGTCCACTCACTCTTTTTTCTTGCCACTGGCGCGTGCAGTCAGAAATTATTGAGCTGAGATTGTTGAATTACTAAGAGGAATTAGTTTTCGAACAATCGTTTTCACAGTTGAACTGGAGTGTGCCATCTTTCAAAGCAAGCAGCGTGGCTACGAGGCTACACGGTTGGTGGTGAGTATTTTCTATTGAGACTGGTTGGAGAGTATTAAGATGGCAGCCGGCATGGTGACGGCAGATTTTGCGAGTATGAAACACGTGGCGGCTTGTTAAGCTGGCCAAGTGCATCCGCACGTGGATATAATTGCTTGAGAACGTGGGGAAGTGGTTTCATACGGATTGCTAGGTTCGTAGTGGTTATTTTAGGTTTGTGTAGCCGAATTTGGGGAGTAACGAGGAGATAGTGAATGAGACGTGCATTTCGGAGTTCAGATGTGTAACCCATTGTCGAAGTCGGTAACTGACCGAACCGACGGAAACCGCAAGTGGCGGACTGTAGAAAACAGTAGTTGTTGGTGGTGGAAAAACGTACGATTGGCTCTGTTTTCAAAATTTTTTTTTAGAGGGGAGGGGGGGTACGCGGTTGCGTGCAATGGCGTCGGCTCTACCGAGAGTGAGTACATGATTTTGTGTGTGTGTGGTTGGATTGTTTGGGAATCAAAAAGCTGGAACGAGCTTAAAAATGGTAGCTTAAAAATGGTGAGCACATGGCGTGCTGGAAGTTTGACGGGCCGTCGTGTAGACTGGGCGGCCACTGGGGCGTCTCCGGTGGTGTTGGATATTGTAGATGGTGCTGGTCCTGAGTTGGGAAATACGCCACCGCTGAGGAGTGTTTCGGCGAAACCGCCATTATTTGACGATGCGAAAGAGATTGCCCCAAAATTGAGCGAGATGTTAGCTCAAGGTGTAATTCAGAGGGTGAAATTCGGAGTGTGGGATTTGTATCCCCGATTTTTTCAGTGTCAAAGCCAGACGGATCGATCAGGCTAATTTTGAATCTGAAAGGCTTGAATGAGTTTGTAGTGGTGAGAAAGTGTTACTTGGATACACTACCGAGGGTAGTGGAGCATTTATAGCCGAGGTGGATGGCAACCATCGATCTGTCTCAAGCGTATTATGCAGTGGCAATAAAGGACGGTGCACGACGATTGTTAATGTTTCCTGGCAGGGTTGTCTGTACCGCTTTTGTGTGATGCCGTTTGGTTTGGTTTCGGCCCCGGGTACTTTTATGAAACTTATGTCAGCGGCCGGTGTGTTAATTTTCGTTTACCTGGATGATTTTGCAGTGATAGATTCGTCTGCAGCAGGGGTGCGACATGGTGTGCGGAGAGTATTGGAAACCTTGCGGACGTTAGGTTTTTTCGTAAATTACGGAAAAAGTGTTCTGGCACCATTGCAGGCTTTGAAATTTTTGAGTATGATGTTCGATCTAAAGTCAGCCCGTTTTGTGCTGCCACCTGAAAAACAGGCTCGTATGGTACGATTGGTTGCAGTGCTGCAACGGAACCCGGTCACGGTTGTTAAAGAGCTTCAAAGATTATTGGGCCTAGTGGAAAGTTTGTTGTGTGCTGTGGAGAATGGCAAGTTGCACACGCGTTGGTGGCAACACGACCTGGTGACCTGGTGCCGTGCGGGGATGCACGGAGGAAGCCTCTCGCACGGGTCTTGTGAGGATTTAAACTGGTGGGCAAAGACTCTGAGTCACCCGGTGGTAGCAAAATCCTGGGGTTCTGTGGAGGCAGCAGTAGTGGTGACAACGGACGCTTCGGAGCGGCCATGGGGATTCACAGGCACAGGAAAGGTGGCTACCCAGGGAGGCTGCATTGCATATAAATGCAAGAGTATTATTGGCTATGCTAAAAGCGCTAGACGGTTTTGGAGCCCTGGTTGGGGGACGGGTCGTACGAATCCTTTCGGATAACGTGGTGGCCGTGTCGTATGTGAATCATGAAAGGGGGACGAAGTCCCAGCTGCTTAATGCCATGGTCCGTAGCCTAGAGCAGCGTGGAAGTCAGTTGGATTGTATGGTACAGGCAGCATTTGTGCCAGGGAAGTTGAATGTGACAGCGGATGGTCTGTCTCGAAATTTCTGGGACAGATTTGACTTCCGATTGTGTACTGCGGCGTTCCAGAAGATTTGTAGGTACGCCAGACGTCGACGTGTTCGCATCAGATGCGACAGCCCAATTGCAGCGATTTGGGTCGTGGGGGCGCTACCTAGGGGCAGAGTTTGTAGATGCGTTCAGCGTGAGCTGGAGCCCGTTCTTTCTGTACCTTTTTCCCCCGTGTTTTTTAATTGGACGTTGCGTAGACAAGCTCATCGTGGATCGAGTAAAATGGTCGGTACTGGTGACACTGGACTGGCAGTGTGCAGCCTATTTCATCTGGCTGTTGGCTTGTGCCAGGGAGAGTCCGTATCCCTTGCAGAGAGCAGGGGCCTTTCTCTGGGACCCTTACTTGGACGCCGAGGTGGCAGATGAGTGGGGTCACTGGGTGGTGTGGGGTGTAGGAACTGGATGATTACCAAGTGGGACCAAGGTCACCACAGCCATCTTCGGAGCGATTCCGAGGTGTGCACTGTTTCCTAATCTATCCCAATCTTGTAACACAGTGAGGAGGATTCTGCGAAGGAGAAATAAAGATTCTCCCAGAGAACTTGTTCTCACCAGAAGAATCTAAGTTCTCTGAGTGGAATCCGACAAAACTGTTACAAAACAGGGCCCGCCCGCCTCTCTGCATAGAATCGTACATTCAAAGCAAGAAAAGAGTGAGTGGACGCGAGCAGGGTAGGGGGAAGTGGGATAGAGGCGGAAGTGACTCAATATTTTGCATAAATGACTGCATTAATGAAGTAAAAACGCTGCGTAAGCATAGGGAAGGATCCCAATCTTGTAACACAGTTTTGTCGGATTCCACTCAGAGAACTTAGATTCTACTGGCAAGAACAAGTTCTCTGGGAGACTCTTCATTTTTCTGCAAATCGAAGCTTAACTCATAAAGTTTTTTCCACTACGTTCGGTGGACGCAACAATCGACTATGGGTCAGGGTGGGGTTGTAATCAACAAAAAAGCAAAAATGGCGTCGTTACAGAAGAAATCTCACTACATGCTGTGGTTTCACAAAAAGATCAGCAATTTATGGAGCCTACAATCAAGGAAGACGTGTACCTTGATATGCGGGAGCTCTTTGTTGCACCACTGTTACAACAATGTCAGCCATGGATTGTTTCAACAAGACGGTGCGCTGCCTCACTGGGGATTATGTATTCGCGGATTCCTCTATGAAACCTTCGCCGGTTGATGGATTGGGAGGGATGGTCCTACAGCATGGCCATCCAGATCTCCGAATATTACCCCTTCACTTTTTTGGCCACAGTATGTACAAAACACCCGTTGCTCACATTGAAACACTAAAGGATAAGATAACAGCTGCTAAAGCGACAGTAACTGAAGTGATGTTTGCCAATACATGGAGGGAAATTGAATATTGCCTTGATGTGCTCCAGATCACAAACAGTGTACATGTTGAAGTCTACTAACTTAGTGGAAAAAAACTTTATGAGTTGGGCTTCGTTTTGCAGAAAAACCGTATGTTTGTACCTAGCATAGTTTGTGTTTAATAAATTTGTGTAATCAGGTAAAGACTTTATGACTACCCTATATTATTGCCAGGTTACTAATTTGATTGCAATCTCCTAGAATCCCAAGGCTCAAAAGGGAGGATGTTTAGTTACTAAGTATTCAGCTCTTAAAGAAGCATTCACTACACTTGAAACTTAGGAGGCAAACATCAATTGTTCCCTGAAACACCACCCCAAAAAATTCTCATACTATCACCAAAATGTTTTATTTCATCATTACCTTGAAACTTCGTTGTGGGATTTTGTTTGAACCCATTGCAAACCAGGATGGATTCAAATTATTATTCAGAAATGTACATCTTTTGGATGCAATCGCTGAGATTTGTAAACTTGGATTTTCCTGTTAGTCCTTCAAAATATAAAAAAAAACATATATGTCCTGCGTATTTTCTTGGCAACTATTTATTGGCTGTTGGAGTTGCGTTTAATAAGTCTACAGCAGTTAAGTATTCCCATTCCGTTATAAGTCTCTGCATTATTGTTTCATGCAAATCGGCCGGTAGGTTTCAAAATATATCGAAATATTGTTTTGTTTAATTTAGCTAACTATTTTTAATCCGTTGGTGCAGTGTGTAATATGGGTATAAACATGGTGGATAATTTAATAAGCAAGTCCAGTTTTTGTTTCATGTATATCCGTCCAGTAGCTTTCGACATATTATCGAAATATGGGTTTGTTGAATTCAGCTAACTATTTTTCACCAGTTGATGTAGTATGTAACATGGTGGACAATGTGGTAAGCAAGTCTAGTTTTGTTTCCTAAAAATTCGTCCAGTTCTTTTGAGAGATCATCATGTATCATTACATTTTGCGCACTCAGCCAACTATTGTTTGTGTGTTAATATACCATGTAATAAGGCTATAGAAATACAGTATACAAACTCTTAAGCAATTCAGCGTTTGTTTCATGAAAATTGTCATTATGCTCCTTGGTAGGACGAAATAGTGTATTTTTTTAAAGGGACTGGACAAAACTGTGTACCATAGTCCATTATTTCTGCTACAAGCTGGGTAAATGTTTTATTGTATACCTATGTGTGTACAGAGGTAAACAGTGAGAAAAGGGAGATGGCTACGCACACAGCCTATGCTAATAACACTGTACAACGAATTATATTTTCAGAAAATGTAGCACTTCGTAAAGCAGCGAAGCATAATTGGAAGGAAGGTACTGACAAGTGGCCAGCAAATCTAGCTGTTGACGGCAATGTGAATAACTTCCAACATTGTTACTGTAAGTAGCATACTACGTTTTCAACAGTTCCAGTGTTTCTAAACGAAAATGGCAGGAAAGACATTCTTTGCTGACTATGGACCAATTGTAGCATCCATTTCTGACGTCATAGATTCACAAAAGAGGAAGTTAACACCTCACCGGAAACGAAAAGCATTTCAACAAATCAATTGTTTGAAATTTTGATTCTAGTAGAATGAAACAAGAAACAAAAAATGGGAATAGTAGCCTAACTCTGTCCTAAGTAATCCGAAGTTTTCGCTCCAATTAGCCTCGACTCTCTTCATGTGTAAACAATGCTCAGCTTTATGAGTAAATAGGTACCGAAGCCACTACTCTCTTTGAAAATAACTTTTACATATACGTAAAAAAATTGGTTCATAGACCATTATAATTTTCTGCTCAATTTGGGGAAAAGGCATTAAGCTCACAATTTTAGTTTGTAAAAAAATAGTCTTAATAAAAAAGTGGTTATACCAAATACTTAATTCATATTGAGATATGAACAGTACCGAACATGAGGACAGACGACCCTGAGAAGCAGTGAAGCACCCACGAGAACATGAAAATAACTGCATTAATTATCGCCGAACACAATTTATGCCTTAGTAAGCTACAAAAGCTAGACAACAAGCATGTAATAAAAACAATTCCACCTAAATATGCAACTCTACAGTGCACCAAACTTTAAAAAGCGTAAAACACAAGCGCTCGCGCCTGTGGCGACAGCTGATTCACGGACAATGAATTAAATATATTTGCGAATTATTCGATGTTAGGAAAATTCTTAGTGGTAATAGTACTTCTGCTTTTGTTAACTCTTACAGCGTAAGCTTCTAGAAAAATGACACCTTTTCATATACGAAGTGGTGCTAACCTCTAACATCAGGTTAAATTCATAAGGCTTTACTCCAGTGTAGGATGGTTCAACCCTTGAGAGCGCACCACCATGCTCCAATTTTCTACGGCCTAAATACCTCCTGGCACTGTCCTGCATTGGCTGCACGGCATGTCTAGGAATATGATGGATTCTGGCAACATTTGCAGGTGCTTTCCACAAAAACCGTAGTGCCAACAGACCCCTACCGGATTCGAAGCACGCAACCGAAGATGGCGGGCAAGGAAGAGGAGGAGGGGGAATTGTGAGAAAACTTCGTGTCGAATCATACTTGAAGGTTTTGAGGTGTTATCGTGCTATTAACATTTTTACAAACAATTTCCGAATAGCGTCATAATAGGTCAGACATAAATAATACTGAAGGCATGGAGGCATGGGATCTGACTGAATGGGACACGATTTTTTTGTGTGTAGTGCCTGCCACCAGTAGATAACGCCATCAACTACAGACCTTGCATGGAGCGAGATGACACCGATGACATGAATGGAGCATGCGGTGTGGCTAGTCATTATGATTATAAACTACAATTTGTTTCTGTGTCCAGCGAATTCTCTAGAAATAGGGCAGCTATAGAGGTCACCGAAACGACTCATAAGAAAAAAGAATATTTCACCATTTGTGTATAAAACTACATTATAAAATATTTCACCAGTTGTGTTTAAGTCTGACTGTTTCGCACTGCTTTCTTAAAAAAGCTAAAAATTGTCAACTTACACCAATGATTTAAGAAAATTAATACAGTTTTGGTTTGTGCCCTTCAGTGGTTCTGGTAAATGCGTCAGACAGTGGACTCCGTTTGTATTGTTACAGACATGTTTGTATTGTCATAAGAATACACCTTTAGGAATGGATGACTCTTTGCCATTTAGCATTGAAAAAGACCGAGGTGTTGTGTTGGTAAGGTCGAGAGAATTATCGCTAGAACGAGGAAGAATATGATTCGAATGGGGAAAACAAAAGCACGTAAATTCTATTTCTACATGGACCAAACGTACAGACCCTTGATATGTACAGAAAATGCATAGTAAGATACAGAGGAATAAGGCAGCATCACGCTTAAGTTACAATGCTTCATTGAATGTCTGAAGCAGGGTAGAAGAATATATAGGTAGTGCCACTCTTTCTCTTGCAACGAACGGTAAACATTTGGACGAAAGAAATGCCTGCTTTCAGCGATTTACCGCCAGAGGGTGCTGTCGTCTAATAACGGACGCGCAAAGCATCATGAGGATCAAAACTATTTAGCGTCACTAAAACAAATTGATCACGATAAGAATACAAAATGAATCGTTTAAAATATACCATAATTCAGATTACGACATTAAAATAATTTTAAGAAAGATCAGAACTGGCTGATCGTTTTACTTTTTTTAATCCAACATTCATTTTTAAAACGGGTTGTCATTACAAGCGGAGCTAAGTGTTGCGCATGGTTTGTCTTCCGAGAACGCTCGACAAGCGTGGTCATCACCCATTCAGGCTGAAGCTTCATCCGTGGTTTATGTTTATTGTAACTATCTAGTATCTATACACAATTTGAATGAAACACAGAATAAGTTATTCTACTTCGGAAGATGACCACGCACGAGTACTTCGTCTGTTTCCGGAGATATTGTCGCTATTACTATGATTACCACGGCAACGACGCCGCCAAGTTTTGGCTCCTACGAGAACCAGAGAAGTGCTGCCTTCTGGTGCCGTTGGTGGAAGCAGGTGTTTCTTTACCCAACGTTTTCAGAAAAGCGTCACTACCTACTAATCTACCCTGGTGTGAAGATTGGTGTGTGCTGTTCAGGCAGAAACGTGTTTACATTATTAACTAACGTTGCAAATAAATATCCTGGAATGTAAAATAGGCAATCAATGCTGATAAAAAGAGTGAAGCCAGTGATTCAGCTAGTCCAAATAATTAAAAAAAAACGTACACTTTCTTTTTGTGTCCAATGAGTTCTGTGGAAGTAGGATGGCTATAGAGACCGGAGAAAGGTCTTTTTAAAAAAACGAAAATTGACCAATGGAGTTTAAGCCGATTTATGTCATCTGACGTCATCTTAAACTAATTGTCAGCCTGCTTAAATGCAGAATTAGACTGAGACATCAAGTTCAAAGGATGATGACCTCCGTTACTGTTTTGTAAGGAAGGCGAAGGATGGTGGTCTTTGAATTCAAATATATTTTTAATACCTCATTGTCATATCCTGACATTTCAGCACCATAGGAACATTTATCGTCCTTACCGTGTCACATGTCTCTGTACGATTAAAAAAGAAAAAAAATTAATATAAGTTTACGTTTAACCTACGCTTATTTTTTTTATTGTGTCTTCAGATTCAACCGAAACCCCATTTCCTTGGTGGAGAGTTGATCTTGGAGAATTTTACGTGGTTCAAGAACTTGTTATATATCAAAGGCAGCCCCATTACGGTAAGTATTTTTTTTTTCACCAGCCGTGTATGCTGGCAAATTTCTCCAATACGAAATTCTCATAATTGAAAGCATTCAACCAGAATTTTTTATGTTATTTAAAGCAGAATGGCATCAGCAGAACAATTATTACTGGCTATAATTTTGCTTTATATTTACGTGAAAAGCAAGGCATGAGGAAGTTGAACTAATTCTGCACAAAGCAACGTTTGACATTACAAGAGCTTTGCTCGCCTATTTGAATAATTGTAGCTAGTAGGATTATTCGCTGGCCTTCTTCGGCCCACGCTTTAGCATAGCTGTCAAGCTGGCTCAAAAACAATTGTCTATCACGCACTGGTGCGAGACGAATTTACTACTGGTAAATCAGTATAAAAAATGAAGTGTATTTGTTATACAGATTTCTCACTACTAAATTCGGCTCGTGCCAGTGTGTGCCGGACACTATAGTTTGCGAGCCATCTTGGCAGCTATGCCAAAGCGTGTGCCGATGAGGGCCAGCGAATAATCCTCAAGTATTATCTTTCTGCCTGAACAAAAGAGTTTTCTTCCTCGTGCTACAATCCTATGCAATCCTTTTGTTGTAGGATAAGGATTTCTAGGCAGAGCAAACATGGTCGCAAAGAATTTTTAAGTGTGAAATCCGTAATGAGTTGGCCCAGACTGGCACCTTCCCAGCATGCACCCAGCAGGAGACGAATTTAGTAGTGAAAAATCAGTATAACAATGTTAGATTTTGGGTCGAATCCTTACAGTCTTTTATCTGTCTGCTATGTTTCTTTTATTTTTGGCGCCTGTCATCAATTATTTCTGTCAAATAATCAGACCCTGAGATAAGTAAGGGCAGGTGGTGGCGTAATCAGTGTGAGGCAACTGCCAACTTATGAACTGTTGCAATGGTTTAATAAAACATGGTCTACTGTTGAAAGGAACCATATACGTTACATATTATCGTCTGTTACAATCTACTAGAGTTGAATGACGCATTTTCAAACTGCAATATCGTTTGTCGTAACTAGTTATTACTTCATTGTACTGAATACCGTTTTTAAAGTACAACTACACTGAGTACCCAGCATAAATAACTCCAATATTAAATGGAGACTGGCGTGTGTTTTTTCATAGCATTTTCAATTCGGGCGCCATAGAGACCTGCAACAACTTGAGACTCGGTGGATAATCGAGGAAATAATGTAGACATCAACGGATGAACCAGTTATCATCACATGAAAACCAGGCCTTCCTTTAAATTCCTTTTCATCATTTTGTGGTCTAAACAATCGTCAAGCTGGGCGATGTAATCCAACAAAGGCGGATTCAGAGCTTTATACTGTTCCCTATTCTTTGTTATTAGGCTAACAGACGTTTTTATTAACTTATGATAAATTGTTCCCCAGGTTGGCACCTCTCTTTACCACATATTTATTCTTCTCTAAAAATCTGGTAATGCTCAAAATTGAGCCGGTTTTGCCATATAAGCATTACATTGCTTCGGCTGACCTAACGCTAAAAAAGAAAAAGGCTCAAAAAGAAATTAATTTAAAAAAAAGGGATATGTTTGAAAAAATAGTAACGAGACTTACTAACATGAACACGGAGAAATGAAAGAGTAGGCACAAGTTATAATAGTGTGGTTTGATTATTAAAACCTTACGAAAAACGAACACTACACATTATAATCTGACTTATCGTTTTTTTGGTGTAGAATTGTCTGTCAGCAGGGATTAGATTGCAACAAGAAAAGTCCTCGAACGAAGCGAGACTATGCCAATTGCGCGAGCGTCAGTGAGCGACTTGGCTGATTTAAAAAATTTTTTTTTTTTTGATTGCGATTATTTGATTCTTGGTTTGTGAGTTGCATGTTGTAGTTTCAGTGTTGCAAATTTGTGTTCGACTTCATTCATTTGTATCATTTGTGCTAAATAACGAGATGCACTAATCTCAAAACGAAGCACCTCAGTGTGTTTTGTCGCACATCTGAGGCTTAACTATTTTTTACTAAATGTGTGAAAGAGCACTTTGGAATGCTCCGGACAAATGACAAATTAATTTATACTATAGTGATTTTTCAGTAAGACTTCATAGCGGGTAAGTAACACGTCTAAAAATTGATACGATTCAGGATATAAAAATTATTGGTAATTATATAGAACAGCGCCTTTTCAACCTATCGACATAATACGACTACTTTTCGATTGCTTTCGTCGTTGTGGTTCAGAAAATCGTAACGAAAACTTGCGCAAACGCTTTTTTCTTTTATAAAATAAGTTTTAAAACACGTTAAAACGCTATTGA
>JAHWFP010047339.1:0-10504 GCA_023313725.1 Lithobius niger | reverse complement strand
GGTTCCAAGCGCAGGTCTGTTATTTGCTGATTTGAAAACCTTAGGTTACAAGTGCAGGTCTGTTCATCTCTGGGAAATAATGCCTTACATGCTGTCTTCGACATCGTAGTGGTTGTTCAGGGTGTTTCAAAACAAACCAGACATGCAAGATTTTTTTAAGTCTAGAAGACGTGGCTTATCACCATTAACATGTTTTTCACTGAACTAATTTTCAGGGACAACCAGTAGAGTGGGGAGAAACAGCTAAAACGCACTACAGTTGGTTTGTCTAAGAGAGAATTCCTCAGGTATTTGGAAAAGGGTTTGGGCTGAATTAACGGGGTTTAAAAAGCCCAAAAATATCAACAGTAGCCTAAGTCTGTATGTTTCTTAGGTAAATCAACTGTATAGTTCCCGTTTTAGATTTGATTTTCTCCATACTCTTCACTGGTCTCCCTACACATCAGTGAAATTAGAGGTGTGAGGGGACAAAGGTTTTGGCGATGAACGACACTTTCTGGACTTGTAAAAATAACAATATTGTAAGGTTTATTTTAGAACACCCTGTAAATGTTGTAAGGTTTATTTCGAAACACCCTGTTTACATACGCAACAACGATCTGAACCATATAGGCCTATATTGTGTATAGGCCTATATATACAAAACTGGCTAAGGACTTCTGGATCATTCTGTGTTACGAAGCTACGTAAGGGTCCACCTTCCGTATCGGGGAAGCCTGTTGTGGGTACCAACTTGGGGGAGGAGGAGGAATTCTATAACGACATGGAGTGTTATTCCTGTCGATGCAAAATGCTATTTTTTAAATAGTCTGTGGGAAACTTCTATGAATGGCTTGCTGTTGCGCAGGGGGTCGTTTTTTGGGTCTTGGGAGGCAGATCGCAAATTTGGAGGACACATTTTCAATTACTCCGCTCCCCCCCCCCCCACGTAAATAATGGCTGGTCTTTAACCCTCGTTTAGCTGAAACGCCTCGGTTTAGAACCGCACTAGAACAAAAACAAAATTTGATAGAAAACCCTATAGGGGATTCGATCCAGGAAACCAAAGGGGGAGCCGAGCTAATGTCCAGAATTGGACGGAATATTCCAGAAAGGGTTGTAGTCTCTCACACTATACCCATGGCAATGGTTGGCAGTGACTTTGTCAGGGTTCCCTTTGCGTTCTCGACCACAGCAACCGTAGGCTACAGGATGATGTCATCCATGCGTATCTGACAAAGTGTGTCACAGAGTGATTCACACCAAGTACTGAAAAATAGGCCTATATGAAACTTAGGCCTATGTAGGCTTCTAAAAGACCTAATAAAAAATGGCGTTCACATGACGACTGCAAGGTGTACCTTAACTTTAAATTTAACTTAATTGAATACGTTAAGACGCCTTGAAGGCATTAAATGACTACAGTTGCAGTGGAAGAATGTAACCAAAACTGGCAAAAGGGGCCGCCAAGTTCCGAATGGTTCGGCTCTTCAATGGAGTAATATCAACGCACCAAATAATTCGCCAAGTCAATCGCACCAACTAATAGTTCAACGGTTAAATGAAAACTAGAACATTGTTACTTTCAGTAGCAATGTTCAAGTTTTCATTAACGTCCAAAGTATTATTCGATGCGATTAACTTGGCAAATGTTTTGGTGTGTTTACATCACTTCTTTGAAAGACCGAACCATTCGGAACATGGCGGTCCCTTTTATCAGTTTTTGTTTTTGGTATGATATCGCTTCTTTTTTTTTTAATTGTCTATTAGACTCGACTCAGCTAGCCTGCAAGCCAACAAGAGTTTGAGTAATAAAAATAAGTAGTTTAGTATGATATATTAATTCATTAACAATTTCATAATTCTCATATAGTTTCATAATTTCGTAAATTTCATAATTTTCACAATTTCATAGTTTCCCCATCGCCGGGAATTACAATATGCATGTAAATAAAAAAAATAGATATATGAATCGGTCCAATTTCATAATTTTCCTACTTCCAGCTATTTATAACACAATTTCTTGCATAAATGACTATTGTTACTTATCTGTCATTGGTGCCAGTTGGCGTTACACCATACAGCCAGACTGGCAGGTGCCAGGGGCCCACCTGTGTTGGAGGCCCCGGCCCACCCATCAAATACAAGCAAAAACTTCCAAAATTTCTCTATGTGCAGAAACCTACCACGTGTGACCAGATGGCGCGGCGACACACACCTACGCAATGAAAGCAAAAATTTAAACTGCAATGTGGTTCCCTCACGGATTGCGCCCGGTGACGACTTTGAAAAATCATGCCATTGAAATGCCGTCCACTGCCAAGAGATGGCAGGCCTTAACAATGTAATGTTGTGCTAAAGGCGTTGCAGTTATACGGTATGAGGTACCGACACTCAGAATGATCTTTTTTTTTTCTATCACCTCGGAAGTCTTTGGCTCTAACACATTCAGAATAAAAAAAAAAAATTTTCAGACTTTTTTGACTTCTTAATTCTTCTTCACTCTTTTGACTCTTTTGGCTGCTTAATTTTAATGTGGATTTTTAAAAAATCTCAACTTCTTGGGGTATACCCCCCCCCCCCAGGCCACAGTATAATCCATGTCCACCCATGCAGGGGCCCACCTGTATTGCGGTGCCAAGGGCCCACTGTAGTCATACAGGCCACTGGTTGGTGCCCTAGTCAAGATGGGGGGGGGGGGGGGTTCTACCCCCAACCCCAAGAAATAAAATATACTCAACGGGAACACCACGACCTCTATTGTCTACTAGCTAACCAAGCCAGTGAGTTTGTCTAATATCCAGCGTTCGCCAACTTTGTGTAGCACTTTACATTGTGAAACCTGGAGGATTTGAAGCCCTGCAGTAACCGAAAAGGTTTGAAATTCGTTGATTTTTAACTGTGTTCGTGTATAATTGCAGTATATAAATTGCATAGTATAAATTGCAGAGTATAAATCTAATGAATTCCTTGAGCTCAGTATTTGAACCCGATAACTGAAAAGGCCTGTGACAGGTTCTAAGCCTGTTTCCTAGTAATGCAATCATCATTGTAATGCACCACTGTTTAACAAAAACATTTAATTACAAACCATTAAAGGTACATTCCGCCTGCCTTATAACAGCCATGCGCAGATCGCCACCCGCGCATGTTACTATCACACCCTTTAGCGATACATGGCGTATATAGTAATACAAGGTCAATTAAGATAGCTGCGTTCCGAAGCAGACAAAACAGCATGAACGCAAAAATTGGTCGTTGCAAGTCGGAGAGATTTTCATATTTTAACATCACACTTTATAATTTTTTAGGCTAGTATCTTATAGTTTTTCTTCGGCGACCTATTGGCATAAATAATTTTAACTTTTGCCGATTTAGTCTTTTAGATTTTTGATGGCATGGTAACTATTAGCAAACGATTAAAAATTAGTACATGCACACACACACACACGGATGAAACGTCATGGTTATTGTAAGCGTGCAAAGATTCATATAATTGCAGGACGCTATTAAATTAGTTCCCAATATTCAACAGAAAATCTCGTAGACGCCTCATTTTAATATGGATTTTTTGCAAGGGATTGACTAACGGTAAGTAAATAGAACTTTGGGGCCGTACTTGATGTGGAGGATCTAGAAAAATGGCGACGGGAGGACTGTACCTTTAATAAACAAGCCTACTTTGAAAATAATTAGTATTTTTTGTTAAAGGTAATTAACCTATACAGGCTAACTATAGCTAACTTTTAAGATCTCAGCGACAGGCCGGATGGGTTTTTTAACACAGGCAGTTAAAAAATAAGTAAAATAGTAAAAAAAAATATACCACTATGGATTTTATTGTCCATTTTTTTTTTGTCAGGTGGGTTGGACCTTTTTCATACTGAAATCCAGTATAAGACACGAAATTCGAAACATAGTCATCATTTCCGTATAGAGTTGCGCAACAAGCGTTCTCCACAAAATTCGAACCCTCCGCACGATCTTCGCTGCGTAGCATAGTCGTTACGCCGGGAAGCTGTCTTTTGTAGTTCGGGGGCTGCGTGAACAAGGTGTCCCATATAGGAAAGGCTTACCCTAAAAAACGAAAATTTTAACTCTTACATTGAGAGAATATAACTCAAGCAGTGTGTATGGAACCTTTACCGGCGAACAAAATGTCTCATTCCACCGAGGTTCGGTACTGAGCGACGGGAGATCGGAAACGCACTCGGCTGTTGGGTGGATCAGCCGACGCGGTTTTTTAGGCCTATACTCTCTGCCGGACTAACGGGAATCATGTAGTTTTCAAGTAGTTATCGACAATTTTGTTGATTGTAGGCTTACTTATAGTAGAATTTTGTGCGATTGAAGAAAAAAAATTGTGTACTTCCTGTTAAACGCTTGCAGACAAATTATTATGACTTTTGCGCTGCATGTTAAACAAATTTCTAACATACGTCTCAGTATATACAGATGCAAACCTATTTACGTTGCCTTTTGGACTTATATGTCAGACTGCCTGAGCGGGGAATCGAACCCAGGACCTTTGAAATCAAAGGCAAAGGTTCTACCGCTGAGCCAGACTGACACGGCCTTTCTTGTGAGCCTTTGGCTTTCCCGTCCTTAAATACGTCTCAGTATAGTGCTGGGCGGTTTCGGAAATTTTGTCGGTATCGTATTTAAAAAAAAAAAATCAGTATTCCGGTATCGGTGCACGCTAGTTTTTATTTGGTAGTTTTTCAATTCAACCTTTGTCTTGTGTGAACCTGTAGCAAACCTCACTGATTGTTTTTCTGAATAGGCCTATCCAAGATCGAATCCACATATAGTGTGTATACATTGCTTTATTTAGTTTGTACAGTTATAACAACGGGCAGTCCGTTTCGTTAAACATTATCGGAAACAAAGACCAGAAATGTGAAAGCCGTCCTAATTTCAGCCAATGAAAGTTGTGATATCATTTTGGGTTTTGTTTCCGATATCACTTATTTTATTTTAATCGATGATCAATCTTTGTTTGAGAGGTCGAAGAGGTTGCACACATACACACACACAAAAATAAGAAAACGTTGTAAGATTCGTCTCGGGGGTGGGTTTACATTTTAATAATCGCTGCTTCGCCAAAAACATTCTAAAAACTATGCATAAAATCGGTATTTTCGTGTTGTTAATCTAAATATCGATTAAGGTTTCGGTATACGTATACTAAAAAGAAAAAATATGGATGACGCACCAAAATTACTGATAATGCCCAGCGCCATATCTCGGTAACTATTTTTCAACAATTTGGAATGATTTTTTTTTTGCAAAATTTTAGTTTAGTATAACCATAATCTCACCTAACCCACAG
This sequence comes from Lithobius niger, assembly GCA_023313725.1. Classification (NCBI taxonomy): domain Eukaryota; kingdom Metazoa; phylum Arthropoda; class Chilopoda; order Lithobiomorpha; family Lithobiidae; genus Lithobius; species Lithobius niger. The sequence continues at coordinate 5,193 of JAHWFP010047339.1, read as the reverse complement.
AACTGTTATTGGTTCTGAAAACTGCCCAAACCCTGTTAACTGACGTGTTTGTAAAACCAAACACGTCAGTTTAACAGGGTGTGGGCAGTTTTCAGAACCAGTGACAGTATATCGTCGCTTTGGGGGATGATCTGGTTACCAAACGAAATTAAACATGTCCGTTAAATCGACCGACGTGTTTTGAACAGTTAGTCAAACCCGGTTTGTTAATCTCATTAAACGGACGTTTTTAAACCCTGTTAGTTAAACACATCATATATATCGCTGACGTGTTTTTAAATCCTGTTATATGTATAGTTAAACACGTTAGTTCAACTGACATGTTTTTAAAGCTTGTTATATAATCAAAGAAACCCTGTCAAACTGATGTGTCATTGTACGGATACTATATACTTCTTCACACAGGGTGGCGTTCAGAGGGGGCGAACCGAAAAACGTTACTTTTGCGGTCCCCTCCAAAAAAAAAAAAAAAAAGAATAAAAGTAAAATTAACACTCTTGCCATTCTTTCTCACGCCAAACCTTCTTAACTGTTTTCCACACCATTTTCTTTTTTAATATTTATAAAACCAGCTGAAAAAAATATGATTTTACAACTCTCACAGTAAAACCCAGCTGGCTCTATTGATGTGGACCTCAAGTCCTTCCTGTCGTTGTGAAAGAAACTAACGTAGTTTTCTTACTACGTTATCAGAATTTTCTTCGTTTATACGCCTGATTTTGATCTGATGGTGGGCGGCCAAAAATTTAGCGCCCCCCCCCCCCCTTGGGGTGGTCCCGGATGTCGCAAAATCATCTAGCAGAAAAGAAAAAAACAAGAAAATGACTGTTGGCAACATTTACATATGTTTGAACTAATGTCGCAAAACTGAGTCATCCATGAAAGCCAACAGGGACACATGTGCCTTTAAGTGAATTAAATTTACTTAACTTATAATTCTTTTTTTGTACATAATTAATATTTTGTATATCGTGTAAATTTGCTATGTGTTAAGTTTATTATTGATTTGTAGCCTGGTATATATAAAATGTTGTATTGCGACTCTCACAAGGTTTTGTTTATGAAACTTCGAACCTTGAAAACGCAATAAAATTATAATTATTATTATTATCATTATTATGGCAAAATTTGAAATTTCTGAACGAGAAACCTATTAAGTTGCACAAATGTTGCAAACATAGAAAAACATATCCTAGCTTATATGACGGACTGCTTGCCTAGCTGGACATTTTTGTACTGAAAATGCGTCCACCATAGGCCTAACGAATTTTGATTTGTTTGGTTTTCATTACATTTTAGCTCAATCGGCAAACCGGTCGATGTATAGAGTTAAGAAGGCTTTGACGCTAAATCGATTCAAGACAACGATCTAACTTTTTTTTTTACCGACAAAGAAAGTTTTGATTCGGCGAAACAGGATTTGCTGAAAGGGGAATCATCCCTTTTCTCCGAATTTTAACCGGGGCTTAATTTTCGGCAAAACGGGTATAAATCCGTATACACCGAAGCATGAACCACCTCTTGTTAAAAAATGTTCAATTCTTCCTCATTCCAAAACGACGACGAAGAACTTATTTAAATTCTTCTCACGAAAGGATAATTTTTTCCGTAATGTTTAGCTTGGTGTAACTAAGAAGAAGTGCCTTTACCCGAGTTATTTATGGTTGTTTATGTATTGCCGAATCCCTTTAGAAACTGAAAGGTAGTAAATAAACAAGGATAGACTAGCAAACAACGTTTGGGGAGCGAGGTCTTATCGTGTAAATGCCCCTTAGAGAGGGCCCCATACTGTAAAAAATACCACCGGGAAAAATAACCCTTGGAAAAAATACCCAGGAGAGATCTTTTAATTTTTCACATGTATTGTTTTCAAAGAGTATTTTTCCGGATTTTTTTGGCCAAGGAGTATTTTTCTGGTGGTATTTTTTCCAGAGTATTTTTTTCCTGGTATCGGGCCCTCCCTAAAGTGCATTGACTCAAAAAGACCTAACTCTCCAAAAGTTATTTGCTTGTCTATCGTTATTTATTTGCTTCCTACTTTCCAATTTCCAGTGAGGGAATTCGGTAATACCAAGAATTTATAGGGTTTTGGAGAATTTGTAGGGTTTTGGAGCATTTGTAACTCTAAAAAGGCCCTATTGAAACACGTTAGATCGGTCCCCATTAGTTCAGTCCGAATTTTCAGAGGGCGCCACGTATTCCATCCGATAATTTTTGCTCATTTTTCAACCCAAATGTAAAGTAAACTAAATTACAACTAAGCTAGGCTAAATAATAATTTAAATCAAGCTAGTTTCGTTTAGTTTAGTTTAATTTTAGGCTAAAAACTAAGTAGAAATACCCACATAAAACACATGGCGCCCTCTATAAACTAAGACTGAACTAATACGACTGTATCCAACACGTTTCAGCATGGGTCTCAGTCACAAATTCTCCTCCCCAACCCTATAAATTCTTGGTAATACATACACATTAAAATTATACTATAAATAACAAGGGTAAATACACTACTTCTTAGTTGAAATAACCCTACACAAGTGCAAACACACCTACTTGTTTGAATTTAAACCGGAAACCCCCACCATCTGGGATGGCTCGATACAAAAGTTTGTTATCCCGATAAAAAAAAAAATTATATTATTGTGATAATCGATAATATCTCGATAAAACAAATTTTGAGGCTGGAATAACCATTTTAATTTGGTTAATTTAAAAAAAAAACCTTGGCCTAGTCTTACAGTGCAACCTTCACGAATGTTCGTTGTTTGGCCAGTAGACATGGAAATGCCCGTGCCATATTGTCCATTGCTTCCTCACCATGTAGAATCAATTCAACAGTAATTGTGCTGCTACGTAAATGCTTAAATAGTGTTTGCATTAACTACTCTCCAATCATCTAAAGTGGCTAGCAACAGTATGGCACACTTGGTTGGAGAGCCCTTGTAATTCCACACGCAACGCCGCAAACCGCTTGTTTCTAGCTATTACGGTTTCCGAGGTATGACAATTTAAACATCGGGGTTTGCATGATAATTCGATAAATCAGAAAAAGTGCGATACGATAATCAACAAAAAAACGTAATGCGATACTATCGAATTATCGACTATCATGCCACCCCTACCACCATCCGAAGTGCGAAAAACTTGTATGGAATGAGGTACGTGGATCTGTCTATCCAACAGTTGCAAAAATGGGCAATATGCCAAGTAAGGGCCTGGGGGGAAAAAACCCTTCGAGAAATCCACAAGTTTATTTTTTCAAGCGCGTTTTTGTTAGCTTGAGACTAAACACACGACGCCGGCAATTCGGAAAAGCAAGCTAATGTGCCCCTCCCAAGCCAGAATCAACGTTGGAAATACGTGTAAAGCTGACCGGAAGTCCTTCCTTCGAAGGATAGGTTTGTTTTTGAGCAGCGCTAACTAGCGATGTGGCCTGCGATATTGGGGTTGTTTACAGGCCGTGCCAATATGTGAAACTTGTTCAGAGCTCGCAACACGAGCTGCCGCCAGTTACCATGATTTTAATGGGACAAGAGAGTGATCCCGAAAGACTGCGCTAACAAAACTCGTGTTCGGAAAGTTGAGTGACGGTTTGGTGACGCAGTTGCCATCAGTTTTTTTTCCCCCCTCTGTGCGACACTCGTCTAATGATTCTAACCCAGGGTTCAGACAAAACCTGGGGAACCTGGAAATCTCGGGGAAAAAGAAAATAGAGCCAAAATCTCAGGGAAATTTCAGGGCAAACAAGAATTTTTTGAAAATCGGGGAAAAGACAGGGAAATAAAAAAAAAATGCCTTGTGTCTGATCCTGATCTGTAAGTTCCATTGAATTGGCAGATCAGAAACCAAATCTTAGGCTAATAGCAACTATTTTAATTTGTGCTTTAATAAGTTCAAGTATTTTATATATAACAACTTCAATAAACCAAATCTTAGACTAGTACCAACATCTGTGTATTTAGTGCTGTCCGGACGACTAGTCTCTAAACATCTATTTTCGGGGATGTTGGATTATTTTCGTACAACTAGTAATACAAACATTAGCTACTGCCTGTTTCTCTAACTATACGTCTTGTAAACACCTGGACATTGCCGTATGGATGCACCTGGAAACGTCAGGGAAATTAAAAATTAAGAAATTGTCTGAACCCTCTAATCTTTACTTGAAGAACCCATCGCCTTTCCCGATTCGCGACCATTCATTGTCGTTGCACCAGGGAATCGCAACTGACACTAGAAACAGTACATTCCAATCCTTCTGAACTCTAGAACTTCCTATTCTCGTCTGAATGAGATTCGCGAGAGGCCAATCACACAATCTAATTATTTATTTATTTATTTATTTTACGAAAGAGCGTAACAACAGCGCCCTATAACGAGCGTAACAGCACAATATCAGATTGAAACAACAATTTTAAAAACAGACGAAACATGCTGGCGCCCATGGTGTGGCTTCTTAACTTCCTGTTCTCGCCTGATGAGATTCGAGATACGCATACCATAATGCATGGGGCGAGGGGTAATCGTCTAAACTTGAAAATCGCATAATTGGAAGAACGTACAGAATAACAGTATAATGGAAATCGTGTAATAGGAAATTCGTATAATGGAAAATCTGGAGATTTCTTCCACCACGTGCGCGATTTGTTGCATAAATTATAAAGGCAGTGACTGCGTTGATTAAAATCGTTATTAAAATCAGCTTGATTCACATCAATCCGCCCTGAAAGAGTGTGGAGCTAAGTTTACTTTTAACATCAGGGCAAAAAAATAGACCGTTTTAAACATTGTGGTACAGAATCCCGTCTTAGGGACTTGTCATTATTTATTTTTGGTTGTTGGGGGGTTGGAGGGTGTGTTCATTGATTTCGGCCCGTTAAGGGTGGGGGAGGGTGTCCAACTGTCCACAAAAAAAAACACTGGCTAAACTGGAAAAAAAAAAGGTCACTTTTGGACCTCAAAAAGGACACTTTCAGCAGTCAAAATCCAACTAACAACGGCTTCCCATCATATGAACTTCATAAAATTTTGAAGTTATTTTTAATGTCATCTGGTAGTAGTTCTTAAAAAACCACTTTCTAAAAAAGTTTTTGCACCATAGGGTACTTTTCATATTGCAGGTGTTGATGTTGTGAACGGCATGGACATGCTGACTCATACCAATCGCCATGGCTGTTTGCTGTGACGTGCATA
>JAHWFP010047338.1:38731-49914 GCA_023313725.1 Lithobius niger | reverse complement strand
AACTACATCCGGTAGTGTATCGAGGAAATTTGATAAAAATGGCTAACAAAGTACTGTCCCTTTAAAGCTTGTAAAATTTATTAGTATGATTTATTCATTACCTAAGCCTCACTACTAAGCTTTAACAAGAGCCATTTCACAAAGCAATCATGTAAATAATCAATCAATAGTCAATATCGTAATGTATAGGCCTTTCCCAAAGTTCACGAGTTGAAAACTGAATTTAGCCTATCTTTCACATGTCCCTACTCCTTCAAACGGTTCTGCACCAAAACCCTTTGCTCTACCGACTTTCCCATTGTTCTCCTGGCCCTCCATCAATCAGACCCCCGCAGCTATCCTCGACGTCCGTGCTTTCCTCCCTTTCCAGCATAAAAACCCCGAACAGATCAGCTCAGGCAGCACAACTCATAGATCTCACCAGCTAGAAGGGTCACGCCGGTCGAGAGTGGAGATGTCACGTCCGTGGTTGCCATGCCGGGCAAAATGGTAGTGGTTCGTATGTAACTAGTTTTCGCTTAAAATTTTTAACTTTAGGACCCCCCAGTTCTAAATTTATAGTTTAACTTAAACTAACCTCTAGCTTAGGAGTCTTTATGGTCTTTACTAAAAAGCCAGGTTCATTCTTTGTTCTTTTTTTAATGTAAACAAAGAGACGGTTTGATTTTTGTGGATTCAGGGAAAAATAGTTGTCACATATAGTTGCAACTTAGCGGACGCGGTTCAGCTTGCTAGGTATTCCAGGATTGGAACACAAGAAAAAAAAACTTCTTTTTCTAATCGAAATTTAGGTGTATTTGAGAATCAACATTGTTGATCTTGTTTAAGTGAATTTCCCAAAAGTGTAAATTCAAGCAAAGTGCTTTTCAAACTTGTAAAAGCTAAATACTAGTGAGCTAAATGTAAAAGTGTTTTCTTATTCATTTTCGCATGTTTTAAATAAAAACCAAGAGTTTTAAACTTTAGGTTCGTTCCCTAGTTGATTAATTGTCCCAAGTGTAAATTAACATGTAGCCCATCTTAGCGTTATACTTTGTTTAACAATTAAAATAATCCACCGTTGGTGGCAGTGATAATTACCGGTAGCATTAAGGTTAGGCCTATAGTTAGGACACCGACGCTTCATTCCCATGCCGGGACTGTAGCCCATGCTGCGCCTTATTAACGTGAAAAGTCGTAATAATCACCGAAACTTGATGATAAGCAATACTCGTCAACCAATGATGTCAGGGGCGTTACAAGTCACGTGGCTCGTTGCTCCCGAGTCCAGCGCAAAATAATCTGTGGCTTTCAAGAAGGCAACTGGTTTAATATTTGCCACGAGCGCATATTCCTTACGTGCGGTTGCACTCTTGACACAGGCCGTATCGCCAAGGGCCGAGTCATTATAGTCCATTGGCGATGCAAGATCAAGAAAATCATCATATAGCTCCCTTGTTTCATCGGCAATGATATGACGAGCCCGCACATTGGTAGTTCGAGAAGATTTATCAGTGGTCTGCCTCTTCTGATCTAAGTAAGCTTGTTCAGTACGGCAATCCGCTTCTGAATGATTAAAACGACGGCACCATGAGCACTGCAGGCGAGCCTGTGCAGTGGGAGCGGCCGGCGCTGTTTGGGGCGGCAATGCTGACCTTTCTTTCTGGGGCTACTGTTCTTGATCACGGGCTCTGTAAGAGGGCCGTTGCGGGAGCTACTGAGCGGTCCGTTGACTGATTTGGTGCAAATTACGTGCGTTGTTGCTAAGCTGGAATAACAAGTCCGATGAGGAAGGATGATCAAGTGGGTGTTGGTTGTGAAAACGATAAAATGCTTCAGTCAAGCGTTGTTCAACCCGATCCAGCGTAAGTGCAGCTTCACCTCGCAAACTTTCAATTACTGGTTGCCATTTACTGGTTGCACATCAGAGTCAGATATTTACCTTCCAGCACTCTTGCAGAGGTGATGCAAAGTCGTAACACGATGTAAATAATCAGGAATGGATTCTCCAACTTGCAGTTCAATGGAATTAAGTGCATCCAAATATCGTAGTTGAACTTCCTGCAGCTTAATGTTAAACCGGCTATTAAGACTATCCCATATCGTTTTGGCTACGTTCGTGTCCAAATAACTTAGGAGTTGCCTGTCATCCAAGCATTTCATAATGAAGTTCAGAGCATACCTGTTGCTTGTGCACCAGGACGCACTATCAGCTGGTGGAGCGTCTGCGTTTGGTTGAACTGTTGTCAAAGCCAAGTGGTGATCCTCAGAGAACAAATGGTTGTATACTTTGGCTTTCCACACTAGATAATCCTTGCCGTTAAAGAGCCTTATCCCTTTGTAGAAGACATCAGGAGATCCTGACGCCATGGCGTTAAAGGTGCAATTGACAAAAGTAAAATATTGCAGTGTTACGAAGATGCATGAGGAGTAAAGTAGAAAGTGAGGAGGATGTCTTGTGGAGTGACGTTAGACAGTCAACAGGATGATATCTTGTGGGGTGACGTTAGACAGTTACAGGGAGCGGCCATTTTGGAGCTACCATTTTGAATTCCAGTTTGATGAGCAGTTTAGTGACGAAGGAGTCCAGAGGTTCGTTCTTGGTCGCAACCACGCTCTGCTACCAAATGTGATGAAATAAGACCTTGACACACGGATGTAACTTCAGGTAAGGTGAACTGTGAACTACTTGGTCAAAATCTCAGTGGGCGATTCAAGTAGGGAATCTTCCCACAGCTTCCTTCAACATCCAAACCATCACTCCCGCCCAACAATACTGCTGCCCCAACAGTAGTAACAAACGTAATACAAACATCATCAATAGCTTAATAGTGAATGCCTAATTAGCGCAGCATGATTAACCTAACGCTATTACAACACTTAGTCATTAATTTTAATGCAGCTAAATATTCACTTACACTCTCATCTGGTTTTTGAGACCTACGAAAAAATTTCACTCTTTCAGATACCACAGAGGGCACTGGCTGGAGGTCTACTAAAACCTTTTTAACTAAAACGTTAAAAGTTAAAGAATCCGGACGGTCAGGTGAAATGTTTAAAATACGATCAAACATTTTCTGGCCCACAGAAGCCATTAAGAAATCAACTTGCTTATATGGTGCTATTTCTTTTGCTTTAAAATAATAACTTATCCGGTTGGAATATTTTTCCCATGTGTCGTTTTCACAATCAAACTCACTAAATAAACCAGCATTTTTAGAAGACGCCATATCCCTTTCTTCTTTACTATTTGAACCACTATTTAAATTATTTAAATTTGGGTCACCATCAGTGCTAGCACTCACTACTGAATTATTTTCAATTTCAGTCACACTGCTTTAATTTACAGTAACTACAGGTGTTTTGCTAACGACACCTGTCTTTGGCATATGCCTTACAAATTAAATTTAATAAAATTCAGCTACAATCCTAAGTAATTTGCAAGATTAATCATGGAGCATTCAAGACTACCAGTCAACTATTTAATTGAAATAAACCCAGTTTGACTGCAGCCTACCTAGTAGTATAAATTAACCGCTTACAAATTAATTTAAAGGGAGTAGGCTTTTTTAAATGTTTAAACACTCAACCTTAATGATACGTTTTACAAAACACCACTTCTGGCCTAAGCCTTCAGCACAGACCAGATTTCACTAGTTTAACAAACCCTATGGTGATAAATTTAAACACTGGCACAAAACCAGCCTGAATATGGGACAGGCACTATCGAATCTACTAGAGTTAATTTAGCTGTGCATTTTCATGTCATTCAGGTTCATAGTACTGCCTGTGAGACATGCTAGAGCGTCGCTCTAGGACACTACCATTGTAAAATTAACCTTTATAAATTCAATTCCCATTTCAGTTCTAGTAGTTAAGGTACTAAATTTAATTTATCATTTCGTACCACACAGCTCTACCACGACAAAATTACACTTTTTGAAAAAGACTAAACTCTGATAGGTTTTCAGAGCACTAATTTTCATTGCCAAAATGAAAAAATTTGCCACTTACCACAAATTTGAAGCACAGATGTGGCTGAAGACCTATCAAGTTAGCTTTAAAATTAAATTGATACCATAGTACCCCCTCGTCGCCAACTGTAATGTACTTGGCATGTACACCCTGTGCCACGTGGGTAATTATGGCATAATAAAGACAGATACAAGTGTTGTGTAAGCTTCAACTGAAAAGAGATTGTTTACTTCCTGTTGTCAAGTGGTTATATACAGGTGGTATAGTCATGTGACAGGAAGTATGGTATAACTATTACAATAAACATAGCTAGCCTAATAGTGTTGGTTATTGCAATCTCGAGGGTTAACAAAAAGGAACCTATTTTGAAAGCGGCCATTGTGGTGCCACAAGTATCGGCACCACGTTGTCCTTCAAGATGAATCCAAAGTTTGGTCTCCTCTCGTGACATAAAAGAAAAATTACTTTTCTCACTCCCAAATGGAGGAAGCTGGCTTCGTCCCACTCTCTCAAGAAATCCACAAACCGAAGGTGATCTTCAATATTCAGTTGGGTTTTACGAGGCTTTGGAATCTTATCCCATGCCTGCAAGCCTTGTCTTTGACGAAACAATCGAATAACTTCTGCCGACTCCCTAGTTTTCTCACGACGTTGTTAAATTTCTTGACGAAGCTGCATGCAGCTTTCCTTTCGACGGCAGGATCCCTTATTTTTTCCGATCTGAATGTCTGTGAAAACTTTGGATCCATCTTGAAGGATAATGTTAAAAAAAGGATGCTGTCTGCACCGTAGCAACTCGATTTAGTCATACCAGGATGGAGGAGCACATCGATGATGTACTCCAGGAAAGGAAGTTCAACACGGAGCTCTTTGGGTCATTTTTGTCAGCCTATCCTGCTCGTCTTCACGCTGTTCGTGACGCCAATGGCGGGAAATACTGAATAAATGAGCTTGGGAGCGTAAACCCACAATAAAATGTGCTACCAGGAGCCAATAAACGAGCCTTACCGGGGCGAGGCGGTGAACAAACATGTTCATTTTTTCCTGGTGCTACCTATCGGTACTTTCATTTTTTTTCCTGTAATGCTTAGTTTACTCTGTGGAGAATGGGCTATCATTGTTTGGCACATAATGCTAAATTAATTACTAAATATATAGACAGCATACTGAAGTAAACAGCGTATCTGCTGATTGTCTTTTCACAAGCACACAATACACAGTGCAAGCACTTCACATCTGTTTTGAGAAATGGCTTAGCTCATTTACGTTTGGTAAAAAATGGAAGGTTGTACTAGTGTGGTTGCATTAGCTTGCCCTAGTGACTAGCGTAGTTGGTTAAATTGCATTCTGCTGACAGTCGTCCTGACCGAGAAACTCAGCTGTCCCTAGCCTGAGTTCAGCTTTCGTCATATGGGACATCAGCCTGGTTCAACTTCCGAAATTTTTCGTTTGGCATGTGTAAGTTTGACTGGGAGCACTAATGATGTGGCCCTGTTGGGCAGGTTGCTCACCAGTCGCATTCACATAGCAAGTTCCTAATTTTTCAGGTGTTGACACTTCATTTGGGCTTCAATCACACTGTCACGTTCCCTTCGTGGATGGTAACGTCAGCAAGCCACCTCTCGGTTTTGGTTAAGTCCTTATTAGTCAGGCCTTGATGTACCAGACTGCTTGCTTAATGTCATTTGGTCTGTTATTTAGTGGGCATGACACTCCCAATCGAGTGCCTGACATACACCAATGAAAGGTTGCTCATCTCTCTGGTTCTCATCCTCCCCGCTACATAATTGTGGAAGATCAGGTATGCATAGTATTCTGAGAGCAGATGAGCCTCCATCGAATTCCTTGTCAGGTCATGACACATTGCTGGGCACCAGTCAGCATTCAGCTTTGCAATTTGACTCATGTGTCATATTTTTTTTTATGTGCAGAAGTTTGTAATTTGTTGTATAAACTTTCTTCAGGATCATGTACGTACTTGATAGGAGGGTGGATTTCTCACTTTCGCTACAAGGCCAGTCGCTACTTGGCTACGTCGCTACTTTCGCTACTTGGCAGTCCATTCCTGGGTTCATACTCGCCTGTAACATTAAAATTCCAGGACTTTTTTTAGGATTTTTCAAGAACTGGTCAATGAAAATTCATGGGTCTGAAATTAGTAATTACGAGAAAATGGGAAAATTAAAAGATAAATTTGTTAAATAGAAATCTTATCAACACTGTGGCAAGAAGTGTCTAATTTTGTTCCATTAAATGACACTGGTGAATACAGAAACATGTTTTTCTGTTACGGGACTTTCCTGGACTATTCTAGGACTTATCAGATTTTTTTTAGTTTTTCGAGGGCTTTTTTAGGCCAGGAATTTCATTATTTTCTGAGACATAGGAGAATTTTGAGGTGGCTGCTCATGCACCTGGCTGCCAAACCTGGTTGGGATCAACCTCACCCATTTGGCGAAACAGTCAATCACACTATGTACCAATTGCCAAATGTGTTGCATGCAAATGGTCAAAAGTCGAGACCTAGCATCTGATACGGCCTTGAATGAACGACTGACTGCAAGTTGCCATCATCAAATAGCTTTCTGGCCGACATGACCTGACGTACAGATTTGCAAAAACACAAATCAGTACGTCAGATCACGCAAGAATTGACAGATGACGAAACCATCTTAAAGCAAATTCGTGCATGACCTGATTGATGTACAGATTTGTGTCTTTGCAAATTTGTAGTCAGGTCATGTCGGGCAGTATGCTATTTGATGGTCATTGCACTCCCTACGGGAAGCAATGCCATAGAGACTTTGTTGCGCAAGTTCTCCAGCTGGATCTGTAGCTTTTCCTTTGTTGTTTTCCGGCCAAGGTAAAATAGGATGTCTTCGTCGAAGATGAAACTTTGTTCGCAAAGTAATCTGCTTGTTGTGCTTCCTTCATTGCCAGAAGCTCTTTCCCACAGGCACGGAATGTGGATTCCTGGACAGGGCATCAGCTACAATGTCCAATTTGCTAGTTCTGTCTACTACTGTGAAGTTGTACATTTGTGGTTGTACAGCCCATCGTCCCGTTCTCCCTTCATTTGAAATGTTTGTCAAAACCCAAACCCTTGTTATCCGTGTGAAGTGTATGCTGACTATATAGTGGTGACAGCGTCGATTGCTTCAACTTCCGCAAGGGTTTCCTTTCAAACATGGTCGAAGAGGTTTCCCTTTCTGGCAGGTTCCAATTGAAGAATTCCACTGCCTCAGCCTTCACATCTGATATCTGGGCGAGCATTCCTTTGATCCATAATTGGATGCATCGCACTTAATCTGGAATGGCTTGTGAAGTTGACAGCATAAAAAAGTCAGATTCAAGGAGATTCCTTTTGATCATGTTGAACATCTTTTTATGATATTTGGAACTTGGCATCCTTCTTCAGAAGTCTATTAAAAAATCTTAGCGGTTGCTGCGTAATCACTGACAAACCTTCGGGAATAATTGTCTCTTGGTGTTAGCAAAAGGGAAATCCCTTAGAGCCATGTGTTCTGCTCACTGACTTTGATCCCTTGCGATGTTCAGTTAGGGCCCATGGTTGTCACGGTGAGGAGATGGAAGTGATACCTTTTTCATATCAGGGTAAAACTGTGCTTCTGGAGTGCACTGAAAACTCTTCTGATGCTTGCCAAATGGTCTTCCCTTGAGTCACTGGAAATTATAATATCATGATAAACACAGCGCAATCGGTTCCATTGAGGCTGTGAAGGACAGTGCACATGGTTCTCCGAAATTCGGTTGTTGCATTTTTCACAGTGAAGGGCATAACACACTACCAGTGGGCACCCATGTGACACACAAATGCTGTGTAATCTACTCAGTGTCGGTGTAGAGGAATCTGGTGAAAACCCGACTCACGGGCAAGGACAGAGATTTACTTCTTCCCCGCTGCGAAGTAGAAGAATTCATATGGATGTGGAGGTGAGAATAAGCCCTTCTGCTCTTTCAGCAAGATGTAATTCACCAATGGTCTCTTTACTACCTTTCTTTTTTCTCTACAGAAATATGGTTCTCTACAGAAATATGGTTGACAGAAATATGGTTGCACCTATTGGCTTACTGGGCGCTAAAACCTTCCACTTGCTTCTAACTCCCATACAATTTCGTCAATTGCTTTGCATTGCTTTGGACAGTGAGGGTGACCTCTGGATATGACCAGCTGGGTTCGTTTGATGAATTCTATCTTGTGCTGTTGCACACTTGTTATTCCCAGCTTTCCTGGGATAGGGCTTCGTGTTTATCTAGGAGGAGTTGTAGTTCTGAAGACTGGCTTAAGTTCGTGCTATTGGGTGCATCTGGGATTTCTAGCTCCTGTTGCATTGCCATGTAGCAGGTCGTTCTCGGAGTGCGATGTTGGGGGTCTGATCTCTCCCTTGTTAGACAGAAAGGCTTGTCCATTCTACCTCCGATGCACCCTATGTCTCCTTATAGTTGACGAAGAGCTTATCTTTTCATAACTTCACACCAAGATGTACTGCTGGTCTATCAAATATGTGGAACGGAAATATGGAAAATATGGAAATATGTGAAATGTAGTCCATAGAGGGAGGTTCCCTTTCCATCTGCATCATGAGTTATTCCAAGTTTGCTTGCTGTCACCAAGTTTGCTAGTTTTAACCACTTCTCCAGAATTTTTGCTGCTGTGCTGGGCCTGAGAGCTGATCATTTCGACTGCTTGCAACTGCATTCATAGTCTTTGGGTGTCTAGTTCATTACCTTGCTTGTATGTGATTTACTTGCCCGAGTTATCTTTGGTGTGCACCTGAGCCAAGTCTGAGGTCAGCTGGCTGACTCGATTGGTTACTGCTTCCTTCATGATTGTCATGGGTACATGGCTGCTTGATTGAGGGTTGAGACTGCTACCATGCAACTTGAATGGCTGTGAGGCCATTTATGCTTTGTTTCCCTGTCCAACCTTTGATCTGTTTGATTCGGTGTAAATTGACCGTGTGGTAGGAGTTGGACTGCATCAACCAGCTCTTGGGATGGTGTTTAGGAGCGGCTTGGGTAGACGTGTACGTGGCAGGTTGTTCTTTCTTTCTTTCTACAAGTAGCCTATCTTCATCCTTCCTGCATCAAAGTCTGTAGATGTTTTCCTGCATCAAAGCAGATGCTTTTCTATCATCTAAAACTTTCATAAATTATTAAACAAACAAAAAATCAGCTCACGAAAGCGGCTAGGGACTCATTTGTTTCTTGGCGCATGTTGTGTATCTTTACCATTTTTTCATGATCGCTTGTTGGTTTCTTTTTCAAGTCTTCAACTCAAAGACTTATGTAAGCCCATGATCTGAGGGGAACAAAGTCAGCTTTAACCAGTCTTTATACCTTCCCTTTAATGTCTTGGCGCTAATGACAAAGTTGTCGACGCGCCATTAAGCTTCAATCAGCATTAATGTCATCAGCATTAAAATTCTTTGGGCTCCCAGTTTCTGTTTTCTTAGCAATACATATTTCAATTTCTTCAGTCCAGGCCTTCAATTGCTTCATATCGTCGAGCACTGTGATGCGAGTGTTGGGTGCACGGAAGCAATGGCCGAATTCAACTCGGCAATGTAGAGGAGGATACTTCCCTCCCGAACGATTTTGCTCAAGTGACTGAGGTCGGTGCTGTCTCATTGGCCACTCTTATTTTGCTCCAGAGTGCTTGTTTCTCTTTAGCAATGGTGCAGTTTTGCTTTGTGTCAGGTGCATTTGGTTTCTTTTGGTCATGCTGCACTTCGTTGTTTGCGCTGCTTGTAACCTGAGCACCATTGTCAACTAGGCTCGCATGTGAGAAGTTCTACTTTGAGGCTTGCAGTCTCGTCCATCCTGACATGGTGCAGGCGCCGTTGCATCCACGGGCACAGGTACTATTCTCATTAGCTTGCAGTATGGGTGCTAAGCAGGTTTATGCCTACTTATGCATGAGCAAGACCATTCGTTTGGCTGTCATGTGAGTGAGTGAAGAGTATCAGTCCGGTTAACTGTAGTCAGATTTGTACTGACTCTATACCATACACTAATTCTTTGTTGTGATTTGGGAATACCATACTGCTCTAACTTTGTTGTTTCATGGCAGTAAAACTGTGTTTGTTAATCATGACAGTGTTGCTAGTTTTCTCTTTCAAGGATACTTAGTCTCGGTTTATTTTCTTAGTGGTTACGTTTTAGCAACAAAAATGTCTAATAATTACATGGTATCATTTTGCATAGCATTCAAATTGATTTAAATTCTATTCATTCTGGCTCACCGTAATGCCTCCCCAGCTTGTTGTAGATTGCAATGCATGCTGGCTTCTTCTGGACAGTACCGCCGTGTAGCGATGATGGCGCGAACTCGCTGCCTATGTCCGCCATTGCTGTTTCAGTTTCTTTATTGCTAAAGCTGCATATTCTGCGAAAACGCTAGTATTACTTCGATGCAATATACCGAAGAACCACTGTTGAGCAGAGAATTATTTTTGCCACCTTCTGCTATTATTAAGCTTGAATAGCACTTGTTTTGAGCATTACGCTCTCCGATGCGATTTTATGTCATGCCAACTACCTGCTAACTTGGCATGAACCCACACTGCTTAAAAAAATAACACATTTTGCAGTAACCGTGCCCCTATTATATTAACACCGTTCGTGGGCCATGAACGTCATATGACGTCCTTGCCAAATGTTCCTGGGAGACCACGAACGTCGACGTTCTCAATTCTCGCAGTGCTTTTGTTGTATCCGTTAATGGGTTTCATATTTTTAACTGTACAGGCCTAGTAGTACTAATCTTACTACTACAAAATAGATGCATTTGTTTTTATTTTAATACAACAAATTTCACACAAAAAATCCATTACAAGATTGTTTAATGATTTTATGAAGCAGACGACGTAGGCGCTTGAACTTTTGATCCGGAAATTATGGCCCAGAATGGTTTATTTGTAGACAAATCATGGCACGCAAAGGGTATTTCTGTGACACGAAATTTAACTTTCTTTTTTTACCATTTGATTTAATTTAAGCATGATGAAAATCGGAACTATCTTACCTTCTTAATAGCTTGCTTGGCCCAACCTGAGCAACTTTACTGATCCAACATTCAGTCCTGCCACTTGTTGTGCTTCATCTTGCTCCATCTCGTTGAATCTTCTCCCATCGGGCACCATAATTGCTACGAGTCTCTGTAGTGATCTGCTGGCAACTCACCTATCTAGATGTAGAGTGCCAGA
>JAHWFP010047338.1:0-38721 GCA_023313725.1 Lithobius niger | reverse complement strand
CCTCAATAAGTGAGTTCATTCTTATGATAAATGTACAAGACACAACAGTCTCTGTTGAAGATATCAGCGATCTTTGTACCACCAGGTCAGGGTTCGGAATACCTTTTAGCAAGAGTGAGATAGGTGGTTTGGGGCCCAAACCACCTATATCACTCTTGCTTTCCTTGTAAACTGCTTCATGTATGCCTTTGGTTAACTCCATTGTTAAAGACAAATTCAATGACTTCACTTTCGTCTCCATTTGCGATCACCGATTCCTACAAGCAGTTCGTCGGTCAAAAGCTGTAACAGTGTTGCGTGAGGTGAACCGTTACACAGAACTATTCTAAGTAAGATTCGGGGAAGCAAGAATCACGCCAAAGCACGGCGAAAGAAAATTGTATGTACCGTAAAACATGGATTAAAAGCCCATGGACTTACACAATTAATTTGGCTATAATTACTGGTGGGCATTAAACGAGCATAACCTAGCCTTCTAGCCTTACTTCTGTCCAGGAAGGGAGTTTATTGTATCACGGAAAAGTCTGCGCGTCATTCACGTACATGATCTGTATTCAGTGTCTTATTTTAATTTATGCACAAATTTGCGTTGCCAGATGGTCACCCCTCCAAAACCCAAAGTTATCCACAGTTAAACCTTATCTCCAGCCACACAAACCTTTGGAACCTCTAATGCCATTCACGATCAGGAATAGGCACCATGCAGTCATTCACGAATGTGATCTGGATTCAGTCTAGTGAAAATACAATGACGTCATTTTCATTTATTCACAAATTTAGTTTATTAGATCATCGCTCCTCTAACATAATTCAGTTAAAAACTTACTTCTAACCCAGCAAACTTTCGTAACTACAGGCTTGTATGTGATCGAATCTTGCAACCGCCTTACATTTACCAGGATAGATGGACGCTCATCTGCCTTCCTGGAAAGAGTGACAGCTGAAAGCCGGCAAAATATTTCTTATTTGCCAAAACATCTTACCCTGTTAATTTTAGCATTAACAGCAGACCTCGTCAAGGCTCCTAGGACTAAAGTAAGGTGGCCGGCACCACCTTGACGGGCGCCCTGGGATGCAAGCAGGCTTTCCCCAAAAAATTTTCTTAGGAAATTTCGCACTTCATCCAGAACAGGGTGGTAAAACAGGAATTTGGTCTCTTTCGTGTTAATTGGTGGCCCTGAAAAGGACCGTTGTTTTAATGGAAGATTGAGTCTTGCTTCCTTCAATGGATGGCTTGCTTCCTTCAATGGGCGGCTTGCTTTTGCTTCGTTCTGAGTGCTTAAGGGAGCTTGACTACTGTTCTGGCTGCGACAA
This sequence comes from Lithobius niger, assembly GCA_023313725.1. NCBI lineage: Eukaryota > Metazoa > Arthropoda > Chilopoda > Lithobiomorpha > Lithobiidae > Lithobius > Lithobius niger. The sequence goes on along the minus strand of JAHWFP010047338.1, from coordinate 37,407 downwards.
TTGGTGCCAGCCGGTGTAGTCCTTGTTTTCTCTTGACATGTTTCTCAGGTAATATGAGGTAAATGTCGAGGTGTGGCGCCAGGATGCTGCTGCTAAGATTCTTCAATTGGTGTGGCGTTGTGGTGAGCCCATATGTTGAGATTGCTTTGACTTCGTGTGCTGTCATCCTCATACCGCTACTCGTGGTTTGTTTGTCATGGGCGGCTTCGATTGTTTTCTTGATACAACGGGTGATCATAGGTGCTGAAGTTTCGCCGGATTGTGGATCAATGAGTAGAAATAACTGATTTCTTCCTTTTCGTATGTCTTCATGTTGGGTTCGGGTTAGGTATGTTACATCCAACCATCATAGCAGGCTTTCCAAGGGGAAATCTTTGTGGAATGGTATCTGTCGATCTGGGTGGTTTTGGAGGTTTCACCAATTGTTGATCCGGTGGTAATAAAAGGGTCTTACCATCCAACGGCCGTTAAGGGATGAGGCCTGCCATTGCGGCCATCTTCCCGATTAGGGAGTTTAATTCTCGGAGTGAGAAGGAGGTTTGGCTTTGAAACTGACGAATGTGGTGTTAGAGGTCTTGGAATCGGTCCAATGAGGGAGAGATTGTTGCTGATTGTAGATTGAACGAGGCTCCTAGGAACGTGAAAGTTTGAGCCGGAACGAGGTGTGATTTGGATAGGTTTATGCCAAATCCTAACTGGTTTAGGAGGAGGACTGTCAGGTCTCAGTTTTGTTCGAGGTGATTGGGATCCTGGTTGTAGAGCACCCAATCGTCGAGGTATGCATTTGCTTGGATTGGTTTGAGAACCATGGTGAAAATTCTTGGTACTGCGTTCAAACCGAAAGGTACACAGCGGAATTCGAAGATCTTTTGGTTGTAAATGAAGCGGAAAAACTTCGTTGCTGAAGAGTGGAGTGTCACGTGGAGGTATGTGTCCGCCAGGTCGATTGAGATAGTCCAGTCGCCCTGTTTGAAAGAGTGACGGATGGTTTCTAATGTTTTCATTTTGAAGTCGTCGTTGGCAATGAATTTGTTTAATGGTTTCATGTTGAAAATTAACCGTAGGCCTCCTGTTTTCTTTGGTCGGGTGAAAATCATGCTGTAAAAACTGGGACCCGGGTTGTGGCATTCTCTTACTAGCTTTCTTTGTCAGGATTGTGAAATTTCGAAAGAAAGGTCTTCGGAGATTAGGGGTACGAAGTCCCAAGAAAGGGATGAGGCCAGGGGTAGTTTGGAAAGGAAGGTTGGATGAAAGCCTTTTTTGATTTTTAAGAAAATTTCCTTGTTGTAGGTTAATTTCTGCCAAGCCGGAAAGAAGTGGTGTAGTCCTGCACCGACTGGAAAGCAGGAGAGACGAAAGGCGTCATTGTTGGCTTTTGCGTTGGGAGCTCCTGCCGCCGGTAGAGGAGTATCGGCTGAGGCGGTAGGGTGGTGCGGCGCGTCTTTGCTGGTAACGTTGACCGCGACGTGAGCGTGCCGGCTGTTCTCCATGAAAGGGTTAGGGTTGCTCGGTCGTGCCTGAGTTTTCATTACGGGCCAGAGGGTGCGATGGCGGCAGCTTGTTCCAGTCTTCCGACGCATTGCGAGAATTTGGTGGCTTGTTTCTGAAAGGACGAAAGGATCTTTGGTTCTGCTTGGAGGGTTTGGATTTTCAAGAGATGTCAAGATGGGGGGCTAAGGACGGTATTAAGCCGCGGAAGAGTGTGTTGGTCTCATGGATTGGTTTGATTGCAGAGGTGGTGTGTTTTGTTGAGTCGTTAAGGTTATGTGTCGACTTGAGTGCGATTTCTCTCAGAAGGGGGTGTTGTTAAGCAGGGTTCTGGTTGCCCAATTTAAGGAGTGGTAGGTCGCAAAGCTGGATTTTTGGAATAGTTGAGAGATCAAGGACGAGAGGTTCCGGATGGCGTCGGGTGAGAGCATCTCGCATAAAGCGTTTACGGCCGTGTTGAGAACGTCCGCCTGGGAGGTGGTTCGGAGGCTCAACGGTAGGCACTTGTCGTTGTCGAAAAGAACGAAAGATGGGATTTCAGCTCTCTTGGGGATGGAGAATGCAGTGCCGAAGTCTAATTCACATTGGCGGCGAGCAGGGTAGTAGTCGTAGCGGTTACTGCAGCATGCTTTCGTTTTTTGGTGGCAGCCGGAGATTGATGGGAGGACCGCTTGCGGCTTTCATGACTGATGGTGGAGGCTACCCAGTCCCGAGTTAGGGCCCGGCGTGCAGACGACATGCAGTTCGGGGGTGGCATGGGATTGGATTTAGAATGACGGAAAACTGAGTCAATCAAGTGGTGAGCTTCGCTGCAGGTGACGCTGTGGCCTCTGCGGGAAGACTTCGATAAGTCCAACGGTAAATTTTTGGCCGGTAGAGGTTGCATCGTGGCGGCAGAATGACGATATCTGCGTTTGTCTTCACGAAAGGAGTCTTTGGCTCATCGGAGATCTTCTTCGAAAGACGAAGATTAGCGGGAGGCGGAGTCCGTTGTCCAACTTGAATCGGGGAGACGTCTCCGTAGTCGGTAGCATGAGCGGCGAGGTCGAGGGCACAGACCCAGTGGTCACCGAGAACGAAAGCCAGAGTAGCGGCAGAAGGGTTGGACTGAGTTGGACTGCTGTGGCCTCCGTGGGAGGGCTTGAGTAGTAAGGGAATTGAAGAAAAACAGGCCCTTTCGAACAACAGACCCTCCAGTAAACCCGTGCATTTTGTCATGTTTATCATACTCCAATTTGAGAATTATTTTTGCAGGTTATTTTTAATGTTGGTGTAGCTAGTTTGTCACCGTGTGATTATATTTACGGGTAGGGTGTAACTTTCTAGCGCATGGGAAAGCATGGTGTGCATAAAAGGCACGAATAATTCCATAAGTCTTCATATCAGCTATGGCTGCTAAGTACGACATGGTTTCGAGGTTCCAGTGCAAGAAATGCAAAGTTGAGTTTTTATCGCGAGAAGAGGTGGAAAATCATCTGCAGAAGCCTTGTGTGGTAAACTTTACTTGTCTTGATTGCGGAGAACTTGTTTCTTCTTACGATGAAGTTTTGGCGCACTACGACCGATGCGATGGAAAAATGATCACGCCTGAAAAAATCAAGTTTGGAGGTATATATTACTGCAAAGCTTGTTGGTAGTATTTTCCCGATTTAGCAAACGCTACGGTTCACACCAGGATTTCACATTCATCTCTTCCGACGAACGAAGAGACGGTTTCGGTACCAGAAGATTAAAAAAAGGACCAACGATGATTGACGAAGAAAAAAAAACGAGAGCTTCCAATGTCTGACAAAGAGATTTTTTTATGTCAATACTGCGAAGAGACGTTCAGGAACAACAGATATAAACGAAGGCACGAAAGGCGTCATGAAGGACAATGGAACGTAACCTGAGAATCGTGCAGTGAGACTTACTCGGACAGTCTCGCGTATAAACGGCACAAGAGTGGAGGGGCAGCAAAAAAACGTGGATGGGAAATTGGAGAGTCTTAAAAAAAAAAGACTTACATTATCTTTTCCTAAACTCAAGCCCCAGTGTTAAAGGAAGTAATAATTTCTCTGAATGCCCTCAAATTTCAACCTGGTAGTAAACAAGGTCAGATCTCTAGTCGTACCTATAATAGAGGATACCAGAATCGACTGCGCCTTGTCCTACATGATTCACGATTTGAAAGACGATGTGGTGACTGAAGATACCGAACTCGAGGTGAGGCTGTTCAGTTTGGATTTAGGTGTTGATCTCGTACACGATGCTTTCAACAGCTGCTTCTTGACTTTCAAGCGGGATTTTAAGTCGGATGAAATGCACTACAAGCCCTTGATTTTGTTGAAACAGTACGAGGACAAATATTGGAATCTATTAGAACAATTTCGACACGTCTTATGGTAAACATAAAAGCTCAAATTGGATTATGCATTCTCTTCGAAAAAGCGACGGATAATACGGAAGCTATTAAAGCTTATTTCAATTCCAACCTGCTCAGAGTGAGGAGCAAGGAGGTTCTCTTGGAAATAAACAAAATTCTGCATAGTATTGGACAGTTTAAAGTGGAAGGAAGTGGGTGGGTTGTCAAGCACTGCGTCTGCTCCTAACTATGCGTTGGAATCTATAGACCTTTTGCGGGAAAAGGTTACAAAGCACTCCCCAGCAAGCATAAATTAGGTCCCGATATACTGGTCAATGTGTGTAGTGAGGATGCTAAATGTTTTCTGTGGGCCGTGTTGCTAGTATACACGCCGTTCCATCTTCGCAACATGATTGGGATACGAAACATTACCTTCCTTGTGCACACGAGTTAGTTGTTGGTATGTTGGATAAGTACCCAGTCCCTTTATCCAAGATTGCGCGGCGTTCGAAAAAGCCAACAACATTTCGATATCTGTTTTTGGTGTCGAGGATGAAGAGCCTTGCGTTTATCCTGCGAGTTCCTTAGTTGAAAGTAAGCATCACGTTGACTTGCTTCTTCTCGACGGACACTACATGACGATAAAAGTTTTCAACAAATTCATCACGAGTTTCAACCGCAACAGAAACTTAAATTATTTTTGCAGGCGCTGCCTACACGGTTTTCGAAATCGTTTCAAGTATGAAAACTACCACCTCCCATCTTGTAAGGGAAACCGCATCAAAAGACTTCGTTGCCTGACAATGATGTTATCCAGTTTAAGAATTTCAAGCCCGAGCTTAAAAGGTTGTACATAGCCTACGTGGACTTTGAAGTGGTGCTGCATCCAGTCTCCAGTTGCGATGGAAACGATACATAGCCTACACCGGAGTTAACCACATACACCAAGCTTGCAATTTTGCCTACGTGATTGTGGACCACTTAGGTGGAGTGTTTTCTAAAAAGTTGTACAGAGGAGTAGACTGTGTGAAGGTTTTCTTTGAGTCTATATTAGAGGAGCAGAAAAAGAACGTGGCTTACGAGGATTCCCACAAACAAAGGATGAAACGTTTAACCAAGGAGCAGTGGTAGCAGTACAAAACAGCTGTGGTGTGCCATCTTTGCAAACACGGTGCATTTACTCCTCCCCAAGAAAAGTTCACGGGTTTACGAAAGTACGAGACCAAGACCACATCACCGGTAAATTTAGAGGTGCCGCGCACAGCAAGTGTAACTTTGCTTAAACATTGAACAAAAACATAGCGGTTGTTATGCACAATTTCGAAATATTGTGCATAACAACCGTCCACCTCCTCGCCCAGTACGTGAATTCTGGTTCTTCACAGCCTCCGGCGATGGTGCAGCAAATCCCCGTCAATTCGAGACATACCAGCAATCCGAATTTCTGGCAACCGAAGTCAAAATGGATTTCGGAACCGTTGTATTCATCCCACGCCGCACTTAAGTCCCTACTGCCGTTCTCTGGGACAGTCATTTCGTTGTAAAGGCTTTGAATTGCTTTGAAGATTTGAACGCTCTGCATAATGTGAGGATCATCGCTAAGAACAAGGAAAGAATTAGCAGCATTAGATTGGGTGGTTTTACTCTAATCGATAGTCTAGCATTTATGACGGCATCGTTGGAAACTTTAGCTTCGAACTTAAAAGCTTTAGCATTATGGACAAGCTTTTCAAAGGTGAGTCCTTGGAACTCGTACAAGGCCTTACGCGAAAAGGTGTGTTTCCGTACGAATACGTGACATACATGGAAGTGTTTGAGGAGAAGTGTTTATCTCCCGTGTCAGTGTTTGCGTCGTTGTTGAAAGAAGCGATCTGCTCCAAACACGCGATGAAGATTTGGGATTTAGGCAAATGCAAAACGTTTGGAGATTACCACTACCTCTATTTGTGGATGGATGTCGGGCTTTTAGCCAATGTCTTTGAAAACTTTAGAGCGACAAGTTTGGCTAGTTACGAATTGGACCCCTCCCATTACATTTCTACACCCTCCCTATCTTGGGACGTGGTGCTCAAGAGGACGGGAGTGTCTTTGTATCTATCTCTTCACTAACATTGACATGCATCTTATGCTGAAAAAGGGTATAAGAGGCGGTGTCTCGTTTATAGCTAGAAGATAGACTAAAGCCAACAACCCTTCGAGCCCGATAAAAAGAATTCTTACATCATATTTTTGGACTTCAACAATTTGTACGATTCTGTAATGTGCGAGTATTTATCTACCGGTGAGTACGAATGGGTGGCGGAAGACCAGCTTAAAGATATAAATCTCGACAATTACGGAGACGAGAGTGATACAGGGTTGATATTAAAAGTAGACTTGGAATACCTGGAGACGCTTCATGCATCGCACAAGAAAATACACATAGCAATCAGCTTTAAACAAGCACCTTGGCTGAAACCTTACAAAGAGTTTAATAACGAGAAACAGCAAACAGCTACTAACGATTCAGACAAAAACTTCTACAAACTGGTAAATAATTTGATTTTGGGGAAGACTATCGAAAACAAACGTAAGAGAAACAACGTCTTGATAGCAACGACGAAAGAGAAAGCCATCAACTACGCGTCTCAACTCCACACCACGAGTTTCACTAATTTAAGCAAGGATTTGGTAATTTTTACAAAGACGCCCGCAATCATCATCTTGAACAAGTCAATCATGGTTGGGTTTTGCGTCTTGGAACTGTCTACGTTACTAGTCTACCGGTTTCACTACAACCACATGATGAAAAAGTACGGACCGGAGAGATGTAAACTCCTAGTCAAGGATACAGATAGTTTGTGTTATACGATAGAAACGGACAATGTTTACAAAGATATATAGAAGAAGATGCGTCGTTTGTTCAACACATCGGACTACCCCAAAGAACATTTTCTACACTACAACGTCAACAAAAACGTATTAGGGAAGATTAAAGACGAGAGCGCGGGGTGCCCAATTTCCGAGTTAGTAGGTTTAAAGTCGAAGCTCTACAGGGTTTTACAATCGGATGGGGAAAAAAAATGGCTTGCAAAGGCATTAAGAAAACAGCACAAGTGGTGTACGAAACGTAAAAGAATGTGCTGTTTAGTAATAGCGTCGTAAGAACTCGAGTCTTACATTTGTTTGGCGGCACACAAACTAAAAACATTCACCATCAACAAGTTGGCTTTCAGTCCCTACGACGACAACAGATGGGTCTGCGATGATGCAGTCAGTACTCTAGCTTATGGGCATGTGAATTCAGCTTAAACTATCTATATGATCCGTTCAGATGTTGTACTTCGAGTCATAACCCTTCCATTTTAAAGCATTTTCCCATCTTTTCCCTCTTTCTACGTGATACTCGCTCCACTAGAAATAAATCTGGAACTTGGTTTTTTTGAATTTCATGTTCGTAGAAACCTCCGAGCACCGGTTCACCCGACTCATCCTTTAAAAGATACGGAACTGGTTGGGTTTTTTGCCCTTTACGGATCGTGAATACTTCGTTCGTAAAATTTTGTAAATATCCTTTATCGAAAATTTGTTTAACTTTAGAAATCCTGACTTTATTTCCTACGGCAAACTTGAGTTTCTTCAGCAGTTGTTTAGGGCTAGTTCATCTCAGCAACGGTTCATGACGTCTGGTTATTTCCCAGGTTTCAGTTTGTGGTGGAATGAACCATGACGTTGTATTGCGAAACCAATTGGTCGATAATGTGTATCCACTTGTAATTCCCCTGCCTGGTGAATTTTTCCATATTCCAGTGTTCAGCATTCTGTTGAAACGTTCAACCACGCTCGCTCGCTCGCTTCTCAGAGTACTGTGGAGTCGTCACTTGTGTGCTCCACAATGGCAGCCATCAATTTCATGTCAATATGTTAATCCTACCAAGATACCCCTTTAACTACTAATAGGCTATTCCATAATTGTATATTGTATTAAGTTGCATCACATGACTTCCTGTTATAATTGCATATAAAGAGAAGTAAACAGGAAGTTCGCTGTCTTATCAGCTGTAGCCTATACTCTGGTAGTCCGTGTGTTTATTACCATTGGTGCCCACGCTGGGCTTAGGTGTGTCCGCGCCTAGGACATCACAGTTGGCGACGAGTCCGGTACCTTTGGTAATCTTTAAAAACTTAAGCTTAACCTGGTAGGTCTTCAACCACATCTTTGCTCCATATTTGTGGTAAGCTGCAATTTTTTTTTCATTTTTGGCAATGAAAATTAGTGCTCCGAATTCCTATCAGAGTTTAAACTTTTTCAAACTGTTATTTTGTCGTGGTAGTGCTGTGTGGTATGAAATGATAACAGTTAAATTTAGTACCTTAACAACTAGAACCGAAGTGGGCAATTGGATTTATTATGGTTAATTTTACCTTGGCAGTGTTCTAGAGCGACGCACTGGCGTGTCCGCACAGGCAGTATTATAAACCTGAAGGTTCGAAAAATGCGCTGCTAAATTAACCCTTGTAAATTCGATTGTGCCATTGCATATATTCGGGCTAGCGTGTGCCGGTGTAAAATTTAACACCGTAAGTTTATGCTCAAACTTAATGAAATCTGTTCTGTGCTGAGGCTTAGACCAGAAGTGTTGTTTTGTAAAACGTTGCAAATGGTGAACGTAAAACATTTTTTAAAGCCTAGTCCCTTTAAATTTAACTTGTAGGCAGTTAATTTATACATCTAGGTAGGCTGTAGTCAATCTGGATTTATTTCTGTGTTAAATAAGTGACCGGTAGTCTTGAGTGCTCCAGTTTAATCCTTGCATGTTAAACAGGATTGTAATTAAATTTAATTAAATGTAATTTTGTTAGGCTTATGCCAAAGACAGGTGTCGGTAGCAAACCACCTGTAACTGCTAAAATTAGCAGTGAAAGTGAAACTGAAAATAATTCAGTAGTGAACGCAAGCGTTAATGAAACTAGTTCTAATTTAAATCTAAATTTTGAATCTAGTGATAGTGCAGACGACGTCAACATGGGTTCGTCTAAAACCACTGGTTTATTTTCAGAATTCGATTGCGAATCTGACACATGGGAGAAATACTCCAACCGAATTAGTTATTTTTTTAAAGCTAAAGAAATACCAGCAACCAAGCAACCAAGAAATACAAGCAAGTCAAGTTTCTAATGGCATGTGTAGGCCAGAAAATGTTTGATAGTATTCTGAATATCCTCTCACATGATTTGCCCGACTCATTAACATTTGATGAGCTCGTTAAAAAAGTCTTAGACGACATTGAGCGCCCTCCGTGGTAAATTCTTTAGAAGATCGCAAAAATCATGTGAGAGTATCGGGGAATATTTAGCTGCATTAAAGCTAATGACGAAGTATTGTGACTTCGCTAAAATTAAAGATATTAACAGCGAAATGATTAGGGATCGCCTAATTGGGGGGATCCAATCAGAAGTCATTCAAATCTGCTGAAACGGACCAAAGCGTTTTGAGAAGCCATTCTAGAGCTGTTAACTACGTAGCTAAAAAATTGAGCAAAACATCAAGTAGGCCTAAATCCACTAAGGATTTCATTTGCTATTGTTGCGGCAAAAACGGCCACGTGAAAACACGATGTAAATATCGAGACTATACATGTGGCCGATGTCACACTGTCAGCCATTTAAAAGCCGTGTGCCGAAAATCTAGTCATTCGAATAGAACTTCAAAATCACTCGACCACCCTAAAGCAAGTTCTAGCACAAATTTTAAGGCTAAGCCGAACACAAACAAAAGTATAGCTATAAAAAACGCATCAACAAACTCGAACGCGATAGCGAAAGTGATAGTGAAGAAGGCCAGGATGTTGAAGCCGAAAATTCAGAGTCTGGTTCCGGGTCTGATAACGAGTCAGACAACGACTATCTTGTACTGAAAAATAATACTCTTGGACTGAGTCAGGCTGCGGACCAGATTTCAATTCGCCTACAAACCAACAAAATAATATTAGTAGTTAATTCTATGAAAATCCATAAATGGAAAATGCCAGTCTGCCTAAATGGTGTCAAGTTAGAAATGGAACTTGATGCCGGGGCAGATGCATCCATTATCCCTATTGAGTGGCATCAAAAATATTTTGTGGACTGTCCTTTAAAACTTAGTCCGTACTCGATACACTCATACACTGACGGAATTGAGAATACGATTTACACTGTAAGTCTGAAGGTTGAAGTGCAAGGTCAAATTGAACATTTGGATGCTTTAGTTTCAAAATTATATAAACCTGCATTAATGGGAAAGGATTGGCTTTCTATTTTTCGAGTTAATTTTCATTCATTTTACGACCTACAAACGAAAGTAAAACCTAAGAGAAAACTAAAACTAGCATTACGCCAGTTAACACATCCGAAATAGTTAAGGGTTTCCCTGAGCTATTTTCTGAAGGCATGGGTAAGTTTAAGAATTTTAAAGCCAAAATTCATTTAAAACCTGATGCCAAGGCTGTGTATAGTCGTGTAAGACCAGTTCCGTTACCACTCAAAGAAAAGGTTAACCAAGAAATTTGTAGATTGGTTGGCCTTGGAATTCTAGAGCCTGTGGAAACTTCTCAGTGGTCTACGCAGATCGTCATAGTTCACAAAGCGGATGGTCAAATCCAAGTGATTGGTGATTATAAAACCACCGTGAACCCTCAACTCGATGTCGACCACTATCCAGTTCCCACGGCCGCAGAATTATTCAGTGAATTAGCAGGCAGTGACACTTTTTCCCTTATCGAACTTAAGGATGCATTTCTGCAAATTGAACTCGACAAAGAGTGACAAGAAGCTTTGACAATAAATACACCCCTGGGTTTGGTTAGATGGCTTCGCATACCCCTGGGCCTAGCGTCCAGTCCTGGAATTTTCCAGAGGGTAATGACTCAAGTCACCAGTAAAATCCCCAAATGTCTCCCGTTTTACGATGACATCCTGGTGAGCGGGAAGGGGGGGGGAGCATGACGAATCGTTAAATAAACTGTTAAATGCTTTACAAGATGCAGGAGCCAAACTTAGGATCGAGAAGTGCAAACTATCGCGGCCTGAATTAAAATATTTAGGCCACGTGATAAATGCAGAAGGCCTGCATACACTCCCTGAGGTTATCAAAGCAGTCACAAACGCTCCTAACCCAACATGTATTCAAGAGCTGCAGAGCTTTTTGGGTTTTGTAAACCATTACTCAAAATATCTACCAAATCTCGCTCATATTCTGTCACCAGTAACACGTTTGTTAAGCCCAAGTGTGAAGTGGGTTTGGGGGAGCAGAATGCGACCGAGCCGTGAGTAAAGTAAAAGAATTATTTTTTAAATCAAAAGTTCTGGTTCATTACGATCCGAAATTAAAACTCAAACTCGTTTGTGACGGCTCACCCTACGGGGTCGGCGCGTGCCTTATGCATGTCATGAAAAACGGTGAATCACGGCCGATAGCTTTCGCATCACGTAAGCTCACTCAAGCGGAAAGGGGCTACTCGCATTTTGATCGGGAAGCTCTCAGCGTGGTTTGGGGAGTGAAACGGTTTCATGAATATGTTTATGGTCAGCGATTCATGTTGCAGTCTGATCAGAAGGCTTTAGTTTGGATTTTTTGCCCTAAAAAAGGAATACCGCAGATGGCAGCCACCAGAGTTCAGCGTTGGGCAGTGATGCTTAATGCTTAATGATTACGAATTCGAACACATTCCCGGTAAACTTAACGGCAGACGCATTATCGCGCCTTCCCCTCCCAAATACCGAGGAATTCGAGAAAGCAGAAGAGCAGCACAATATTCTTGCTTTAGAAACTATTTCTAATCTTCCAGTTTTAACGAGACACGCGTTTTTGAAAGTAAACGTGATAAAATTCTTTCAAAAGTTTATCGTTATGTGAACCATGGCTGGCCTGACAAATGCGAAATTCCCGATCTGTTACCGTACTTCACACGTCATGCTGAAATCTCGGTCGAAAACGAAACCTTATTTTGGGGGTATAGAGCACCGGTGCCGACGGCCTTGCGGAGACAAATCTTGAAAGATCTACACAGTGCTCACTTAGGCATAGTTAAATTGAAAAGTTTAGCTAGACAAAAAGTGTGGTGGCCTAAGATTGACTTTGACATTGAAAATAAAGTCAAATCATGTCAAAATTGTCAAGAGTATAAAGATACTCAAACATCAGGTCCTAAGCATACGTGGGAATATCCACTAAAACCAAATAATCGTCTTCACGCTGATTTTCTCGGGCCGATGGACAATTACATGTTCTTCATTCTAGTAGACGCACATTCAAAAATTCCTTTTGTGCATAAAATGGAGTCAACAACATCCGCGCGTGTCATTGACGTTTTAAACAATCATATAGCTTTATATGGTTTAATGGACAGCTTAGTTACGGACAATGCTGCCCAATTTTTGTCCTAAGAATTCCAAAATTGGTTAAAATCCAATGGAATTAGGCACATGACCGGGCCAAGTTTTGCGCCCTGGACCAACGGTTTGGCTGAGGTATACGTCTGTAATTTCAAGAGAGTCTACAAGGCCGCGCGGCGACAGGGGTCTACTATTCAAGAGAGTATAAATTCCTACTTGTTATCAGCACGAATCACTATCTCCGCTACCACGCAAGCAACACCCGGAAAATTATATTTTAACCGAGAATTAAAGTCTCGGCTGGATTTATTGTTCCCTGACCCTATTGCAGCCGTTCGCCATAAACAATTAAAACAAGTACAGAGCACCCACCATCGTGAGTGAAAACGTATCAAATAGGTGAGAAGGTTTGGTATCGTGACTTTTCAACAACAAATGATAGGCTATGGTCAGTTGGTATTGTTAACCAAATATGTAGTAATCAATCCTATACTATCATCGATACTAATGGTAATACGATTCGTAAACATCGCGAACAGCTAAGGTTACATACCGCCGAAAATGATTATCCAGAGCAGCCAACAAACACTAATTCCGACGGCAAAAAGCAGTAATTCTTTCGTGCATAATAATGAGGAACATCACTCAAATTTCAAACGCATGTCTTTTGGCGGCAAGCAACGTGAAAAGCCAAGTTTTGCTGACGTAGTTCCTGAGCGTCGATCTCTCGGCCAATCCAGAAAGTCAATTTCTGTAACCGAGGGCTCAAATCCACCAATCCAACAGCTTGAAAAATCACCTGAGAATTTGTCACGCAAATCACCAGGTGGCAGGAAATCTCCAGCGAAATCACCCCACACACACGAAGTGGATGAGTCTGCTAACGTAAATAACCAATCACCTTTGGCTACTACCAGCGCCCCTCTTGAAGGAAATTCGAAGTCAGAAAGGTCACAGTCTCCATCGATTATTACGTCACCATCCGCTAAGCAATCACCACTGAAGCCAGGTCATGCTAACAAAAAAGCGAAACCGAATCCCAATAAACGCAAAGTTGTGCTATCACCAACACAGCGTTAGTATTGCTTCAAAATGCTCATCGTTCAAAGAGACTGCGTAGAGCTCCACACAGCTAAATTTGTAGTTTTTTTTGCAAAATTACCAGTTGGCTACAACTTCTTCGTTTTTTTTGTTGTAATCCGTTGCATATGAATTAAATGATAGTTCTTTTTAAACTGTAGGGAATAAAGCTAAAATGTTTTGTCCCCTAGTTATTCGTGCAGAGAATCGGCTCTGTTTATTTTTAAAATGTCCACTTTTAAAATTAGGTAAAAATGTTAAGTGTATATTGTTGTTCGTGTGAAAAATTGATTTAATTGATTTCACGATTTTATCTCCTTTGTATCTTTTTTGTATTTGCATGTGAATTTCTTCACTCATCGGAACAAAAATTTGTTGGAGCCACAATTCCCACTCCGGTGAAGCCTAAAAAAATAACTTGGCACCGAATCCTTGGATGCCAGATGTTCCTCCATAGCAACGCTGTAGCGTTTCAGCTGCAAAACTGGTTGCTGCAAAAAGAAAATTAACTAAAAAAGGCTACGAAAATTAAAACAACAATACTGAACATTTTAATTGAATTTATTGTAAATTGCTCCAAAAAATCAAAACAGAAATTTAAAACTGGCAAGTTTTCAGCCAGTTTAGTAATGTTTAATTTTTTGCTTAACCATCTTAAACATCTTCAGTTATTTTGTAAAAACAGCTTTCAAAAATAGTGTTTAGTTTTTCCTCGAAAGCGAAAAATTATGTATCGTTCTCTAAAAATAGGTAGTGCACTAAAAAAAATACATCTTGCCTTCGTAATCATAATTTTATTTCCAGCTAGGCTTAGATTATTTTTTTTTCTGTTTTTGTTTCGCTCGCTGCATTGTGGAGTCGTCACTTGTGTGCTCCACAATGGCAGCCATCAATTTCATGTCAATATGTTAACCCTACCAAGATACCCCTATAACTACTAATAGGCTATTCCATAATTGTATATTGTATTAAGTTGCATCACATGACTTCCTGTTATAATTGTATATAAAGAGAAGTAAACAGGAGGTTTGCTGTCTTATCAGCTGTAGCCCATGGTAGTCCATGTGTTTATTACCATTTGTGCCCACGCTGGGCTTGGGTGTGTCCCCGCCTAGGACATCACAAGTACGTAGAGTACATGTTGATGTTATGTCGCCTAAGTAGCGCTTTGAAGTCATTACTGTAGAACTCACAACCCAAATTGACTTGTACATTTTTAGGGGCGGTCGCTCCTGAGAGTATCTTCTTGAAAGCTTCGATAATATCTAGACCAGTTTTAGATTTAAGAGGAATGGCCCATGCAAACTTGGACATGACGATAATGCAAGTCAGTAGGTAGTTAAATCTTTTATTTAGCTTAGCGTACGTTATCATCTCCACCAAGTCAGCCTGCCCTAAATCGTTTAGGCCCAGTACAATCACCTTCCATCTCGGAAAATTTGTCCGCGTTGGTTTGTGAAGTTCATTTACGAGTTGATCCTTTTTTTTTTATTTCCCATTCCGAACCCGAGTTTTGTTTTCATGATTTTCTTAATGATGGAAGCAGCTAGTTTTTCCCTCCATGCCAGAGATGGATCCTCTCTCACCCTTTGAGCTTTTGAAATTAGAACTTCATCGGCGGCGTGCGTAAGCTATATCGTGTTCTTTGCAAGCTTCGTCTAGTTTATTTATTCCAGGATCTCCTCGTGCCAGTCGCTTCTTCAGCCGAATTCTAGGACCGCAGTATTGACACCCCGGTAAATGTATTTCAACTGGCAAGTTATCTATGATTTTGTTCACGAGTCCCTTCCCCACTTAGACAAAGTAAGCTTTTTTAGTACCACATACATCGCAAAACACTATCACCATCGGTCTGTTGTTTCGTGAAGTTGTAGAAACTGGGGCCTTCGACTGGTTAGGAGTCGAACGTTTACATTTGACGCAATATTTCATCTTGAGTTCTTTACGGTTGCTCTTTTTTGCTATAGTACAATCTTTTTTCATATCTGTTCGATTATTCTCACCGGCAAAGACTCCAACTTGAAAATTAATCTAAACACATCCATTCATTTGGACTCAGAAAAAAATTACGATTTGGCTCTGCTTAATTTAGACACTTTTAACAGCATACACAACATCACGTCAAAAAATAACGAAATTCAGTCCACTACCGATGCTGGTGCTTCATGGCACAAAGTGTTAGTAAGTCCTGGTGCTTACGAAATTGAGGATTTGAATAAATTTCTCAAGTCAGCGATAGATGCAAATGGCCACAGCAAAGATGCCATTACGATTCTTCCGAATCTAAACACTTTAAGAACCGACTTGATAATTACCGATCCGAATTACAGAATACCTTTTTCGGGTGACGAGAGTTTGGCTCCAGTTTTGGGGTTTAACTTAGGTAAGTACGTGAGAAATCTAGAAAGTCAAAATACAATCGACATTATGAGCATCAACACAATTTTCGTACACGCCAATATCATAGGCAATACGTACCTAAACAGCGACGTTCAGACCACTTTATATTCCTTTTATCCCAATTCACCGCCCAGTTTCAAAATCACAGAGTCCCCACAAATTTAATTTACCTCCCAGCTACTACGACGTTAATCAGAAGTATAAGCGTTTGGCTCACGTCTCAGACCAACGAGCCGTTGGATTTGAACGGTGAGACGCTCACGGTACGACTTCATTTGAGATCTACGAATTAAATTTTAAAAAAGGATCAAATGCTCGTGTTTGGAAAAAAAGGACTCTTTCTTAATTTTAACTCTAATAATAAAAAAAACGGTTTGACACCTAGAAATAAAGCTTTCATCAAATTCATAACAATACCCAGAAAATGAATGTAGTAGAAGATTACTTAAAAATCAACGACCCTTTGGTGTACGGACGATTCATCGGTCGAGTCTTACACCTACCACGAATACAATTCTATTGTTGGCACCAATCACAACAACGTAAATTCAGAAATCCGCATACATGTAGGAAACCAAGATTTATTTCTGCACGTTGCCAAGTTACCTCTTGATATGTCGGCATAAGCCGAGTCATCAGCTTTCAGTAACGTCCTTAAAGGGAGGTTACTGAAAGCTGATGACTCGGCTTATGCCGACGCTGACGTAGCCGCGTTGATTAATAATGCTCCTATGTTCCTGTTTCTAATATCAAATACCATCTCGGTGATAAGCAGGTCGATGAGTTAAATTATCCAGGGTTCGGTACTCTGATGAAGGGACTGCTCACCTACAGCTCGGCGAAGCAACCAGCTCTGCTCGGTCAGTGCTGGGCGCTGGACAGTCCGGCTTCAGTCGATGCCGAACTGACCAACAACTTGGGATACAAACAGCGGCAAGCATCCTTCATCGTTGAAACGACTCCCAAGGGAAGCTTTACCTTCGCCATCCCGTTGAAACACGTCATGGGATTTTTCGAAAATTACGATAAGCTAATCTACAGAACTAAACACGTGCTCACACTCATGAGAGTGAGCGACACGAACGCCAACTTCAAATCAGCGGCAGCGGCCAATGGCAAAGTCATTCTAAATAGCATCAGCTGGATCGTTCCACATGTCACTGCCTCGGACGCGCAGAAACTTAAAATCTACAATCTCATCAACCACTGAGCGACCGTGGATTTAGGATTTAGCATTACGATAGCTGCGTGCTCCTTCAAAATACCAGCTTCACCTGGCACGTGCTGACTACTTCCGCTGTTGAAAAACCTAGGTGGATAGTTCTAGCTTTTCAAACTACCAGGCATGACTCTTTAGTTAAAAACCCTGTGGTGTTATATCACTGAAGTCTGCAAGACACTCACGTGACTCTAAATTCAGAAAGATATCCGTTTCTCGATTTGAACGCAAATTATGCTACTGGAGAGTACATCAGCTTGTACAGAATGGCGCAGCAATTTAGGCAGCTGTGGTACGACACCAACGACTTGAGTTTCGACTTGCTTCAGTTCAAGAAAGCCTATCCTCTCGTGGTGTTGGGTTGCTCCAAACAGTCCAAAAGGCTTCAATCGGGAATCGGGAACGTACAAGTCAAACTGAAGTTTAGAGCAGCAGTGCCAGCTAACACTACTTGTCACGCTCTGCTCATTGGAGACAGGAAAATGAATCTAAAGTTGGACAGAGGCAAAGTCAGAGTTATTTATTAAATAATAACGATAATAATAAAAAAGATATAGCGCTCAAAACAAGCTCACGAAAAAAGAAAGGCGGCTTTTTGCCTTTGGCATTGCTAGGACCGATTTTAGCTGGGATTGGAGGAATGGCGGGCGGAACTGCAGGGGTGGTATCTGCCGTAAAAAAAAGGCACAATACGATGCAAAAATTCTGGCTGAACTAGTGCGGCATCATAAGCAAGTGGAAGGTTCTGATCCAAGAAAAAAAAATTAAGCAAAAAAAAAAAGCAAAAAAAATTGCCCCGTGGCAGAAGTCTTTACTTAAGACCACCCAAGGTTTAATCAACTTTAATAAACCTTTAACAAACTTTGATTTAAACGAGTTGGCTAAAGTAATGAAAATTCCAAAATTCAGAGGTACGTTTAGTAAAGACACGCTTCCCTTAAAACTTTGGCCTACTGGTGAAAACGGAATACTAAACTTGGAAGATTTCCACGATGGAGACGGAAGTCGCTGGGTAGCTTATTCCACAGTTTCGGGAGAACCTTGTTATTTCGATAGTTTTGGCAACATGGGTCCTCCCCGGTCTGTGGTAAACTACTTGGGATGGGGAATAAAATACAATTATGAACGCGTACAAAACTTTGACCAAATTTGGTGGGGGTCACTTTTGCTCATTTTTTTAAGGATCTTTTCTAAGGCACGTAATTACGAAGCTAGCTGTTTTAGTAGGATGGGACGAGTCATCTAATGAAAAGTTACGTGCAAATCTTACTGGAAATATACGTCTTCTACGTGAAACTCTTCGAATGCCTCTACCACGATGGGCAAATTTTTTTCTATTACGTAAGGATTTTCGAAAACAGTAACTGTCGAATGCTCGTCCTTTAGTTTAGCAATGTAAAGGACTCTCGTACCCATTTTACATTTAGCAACTAGTGCAACGCTCGGATCGCTACAGTACAAAATTGCTTTATGAATTAAGCCTGAACTTGTACATACGAAGCTTGAGAGAGGACCGGAATTAACGAACCAATCGCTTGCTGTTTCTAAAGGGCTTTTCATGCTGAAACTGATCAGCATGAAACTGTTTTTATGCACAAATTTCTTTGTAGCCGCGTCACTCGGCAAAGTTGGTTCGCTTATGTTTCTAATCTGTTTGTTCGCGGCATTAAAGTGCTCTTTCTGCTCGTCTTGTAACAAGCTATTATTGTTGACGAATACCTTAGTAGCAGCATCATTCGCCAAAGTAAGATCGCTTAAATTTCTAATCTGCTTGTGGGTTGCATTGAAGTATACTTTCTGGTCGTCCTGTAATAAACAATTCCTGTCAATGCACACTTTTGTTGACACGTCAGCAGCGTGCCAGGGGAAAGCTACATCCTTAATTTGCTTCTTCTTCGCTTAAAAATTCCCGTCACCCTCATCTAAGTACAACGTATTTTTTCGATGCTGGAAATGGCGGAAGCCAATTCATCGGAGAGAAGAGAGATGGCAGGAGGCAAGTCGGTTTTAAGTTTCAGAACGTCCATTGGCAGAGTACCGATCTGAGAATAATTTACGGCGTCTTCAGGTTCGATAGCAGCTCCTACTTTAGTTACACGTTTGCTTTGCATATCGTAGTTGTTTTCGGGAGTTAAAACGTATCGTAGTCCTGGCTGTCCTCTCGGGCCGACTAATCACTTCACCCCCTTCCCCTCTCATCCTTTTCAACGATTGTCCAAACTTATTAACAGACATATTTTTTAAATATACGCATCTCCCCCACCCCAGGTATGAGAGTGGCCTCGAACAAAAAAGCTTAAAAAGTATTTTTTAGCCAAAAAAAGGATGTACAATGGATTTTTCTGAAAGTAACTGAACATTTTAAGGTTTGTATTAAGGTTGGTTTTAAAATTCACTTAAATTTGAATGGAAGACCTGCCCTAAGTTCAAAAACTGAAGTCAGAAGTACCAAAAAAACTAGAAACTTACTGAAAATGTTCCACAGCACAAAAAGCTGAAAATGCTCATGCCTGGCGGGGGCCCCCCCCCCCCCGGCAGCACACGGAGTTAGGTTAAATTATGTTTTGGCAAAAAAAAACCATTTTTAGCCGGCCCAGCTGGGGGCCGGCAAAATGTTCTTTCTTTGTTGCCAAAACATCTTAACCTGATAATTTAGCATTATCATCAGACCTCGTCACTTTCGGTGGCGGGCACCGTCCTGACGAGCGCTCCGGGGTGCAAGCAGGCGTTCCCCCAAAAACTTTGTATCTGGAAGAGAAAAAATTTGCACTTTATTCAGAACAGGTAATAACAGGAGGTTGGTCTCTTTCGTAGGATTTGGTGGCCCTGAAAAGGACCGTTGTTTGGGTCTTGCTTCCTTCTGGATGGCTTGCTTCCTTCATGGATGGCTTGCTTCTGTGTTCTGAGTGCTTAATGGGGGGTTGGCCACAGTTCTGGCTGCGACGATCGGTCCCAGCCGGTGTAGACCTGACATATCCGTTAGGTAGTAGAAGGTGAAGATTGTTTGGTGGCGCCAGGATGCTGCTGCTAGTATTTCTTCTATTGGGATGGCATTGTGGTGGGCCCATGATGTGGAGACAGCTCTTACTTCGTGCGCCGTCACTCTCATGCTCTCATTCTGAGTTTTTTCATACACTGCTTCAATTGATTTCTTAATCCATTTTGAAATCATAGCTGCTGATGTTTCCCCAGATTGGGAATCGACTGGGAGACAGAGTTGGTTCCTTCCTCGGCGGATGTCTTCATGACGTGTACGGGCTAGGTAGTAGCGTAAGGCTCTAACTGGACATAGAAGGCGTTCAGGTTCGTTTCCAACTAGGGGGGATAAAGCTGGAAAGGTGATTGGTTTCGGTGGTTCTGAAGGTTTTTGTGTTTTGGCTCTGAATGTTGATCTTGGGTATAGCGTAACAGAGGAGAAGTTGGGGCCAAAGATGCAGTATGCAGGATCTGCTGAGAGGGCTTGGATTTCAGAACAGCGAAGGCTGGCAGCAAAAGTGACGAGAAAAACCGTCTTGCGGGTTATGAGATGAAGGGAGGTGTCTTGTAAGGGCTCAAATGGTTCGCCTATTAGGGACTGGAGGACGAGTGAAAGGTCCCAGTCTGTTATTGATCTTCTGGTGGTGGGTCTTTCGTTTTCGTATGAACGGAGAAGGGCTGAGATTCGGTAGTCGTCAAGAAGGTTCATGTTGTTGGCGGCTTTGAAGACAGTGTTTAGCGCAGAACGGTAGACTAGGATTGTAGAGCCTTTGAGTTTGTCGATGTTGAACAAATCTCTGAAGAAGTTTAGGAGAGTAGGAAGAGGTGGGTTGATAGGATTAGCTTGTTTTGTGATACACCAACGAATCCATTTTGACCAGTGGCTGTTATACATCCGGTTAGTGGAATCTCTTGTAGCCTTTAAGGCGATGCGTTCGGCCTCTTCTTGATGAATTCCAGCTTTTTTGAGGAGTTTGATGATAGTAGCCACCCGTGTAGATTGAGGTTGGATAAGTTCAGGTGTAGCGGTTGGATACGTTCGGGTGTAGCTTTGTTCCCTTCTGTTGGGACAGAAGATCTGGTTGAGGAGGTAGACTTTTTGGAGTGTCGACTAGAAGTTCTAGAAGGAGTGGGAACCATGCTGCCGATGGCCAGAGGGGGGCTACGAGCAGGAACAAGCTCTGGCTTTTTTGGATTTTTAGAAGAACTTGAGGTAGGAGCTTGTAGGGAGGGAAGAGGTAGGCGAACAGGTTGTGCCAAGGGAACGTTAAGGCGTCTACTGCTACTGCTGTTTCGTACGGAATCAGGCTTATGTAGAGGGGAAGTCTGGCATTGTGCCTCGTGGCGAACAGGTCTATCATTGGAGTGCCCCAAATGGTGAAGAGAGATTCGCAGATGGATTTCTTGAGACACCATTCGCCCGTCGGAGGTTTTTGGCGTGACAGGGAGTCGGCAATCACATTCCTGTTGCCTGGGATGTGGAGAGGAAGGAGTGTGATGTTGTGCGGTATGCAGAGGTTGAAAATTTCCGATGTTAGGAGGTGGAGAGATCTGGATTTCGTTCCTCCTTTTTTCTTTATGTAGGCCAGGGTAGATGTGTTGTCGGACTGGACTTGTATTGTCTTGTTCCTGATTTTGGGAAGGAAGTGTTGTAGAGCGAGTAAAATTGCTCGAAGCTCGAGGGAGTTGATGTGATCCGTGCAGGTTGACGGCCAAAGGCCTGAGGTTTCTTGGGTGCCAAGGTGGGCACCCCAGCCGGTTCTCGAAGCGTCCGTGAAGAGAAGCAGCTCGGGATGTGGTTCGCGGAGAGGTTGTGTCTTCGTGAGGTTGGTAACGTCTGACTACCAAAGAAGGGAGTCCAGAGGAAAGTCGGGACTGAAGGGGACTTGCTTGTCTGGAAGGTCTTGATTGATTGCCTGGTTGTCTATGCGGTGGTGGTGAAGTGGTTTTACCATCCATCGGCCGTAGGGGGACAAGGTTTGCCATTGCGTCTATCTTCCCGATGAGGGAGATGAGTTTAGTTCCCGAGGAGAGAAGCGGGTGTGGAGAAGGTCTTCTATCCGTTCCGAGGAGGGAGCAATCCTTGCTGAGTGGAGGTGGAAAGAGGCTCCTAGGAAGGTGAAGATTTGTGCTGGTATTAGGCAGGATTTTGAGTAGTTTATGCCGAAGCCCAGTTGGTTTAACAGGGAAATGGTGTTGTCCTTGTTTCGTACTAATGTGAGAGGGTCCGGGTTGTTGGGGGCCCAGTCGTCCAGGTAGGCATTGGCTTGAATTTCGTTTTGGTGAAGGTGAGCCAAAATAGGTTTGAGGACCAATGTGAAGATTCTGGGGGCCGCATTCAGGCCGAAGGGAAGACAGCGGAATTCGTAGACCGTTTGGTTGTGAAGCAAAAGAGGTGTGTGATAGCTGGATGGAGTGGGACATGGAGATAAGCATCTTCTAGGTAGATCGAGATTGTCCAGTCGTTTTGTTTGAACGAAAGACGGATGGATTCGAGAGTTTCCATTTTGAAGTGGTCGTTTGAGATATATTTGTTGAGAGGTTTCATGTTGAATATCAAGCGGGAGCCTCCTGACTTCTTTGGTCGGGTGAAGACGGAACTGTAGAAGCCCGGGCCTGGCTCGTGGCATTCCCTTATCGCATCCTTCTGCAGGAGTTCTGAGACTTCGAACGAAAGTTGTGGCGTTGGTGGTGGGTAGAATTCTCAAGGTGGTGATGGAAGGAGCGGTGGCTTTGAAAGATATTCCGGGTGACAGCCGTGTTTGATGATGGGAAGGACTTCCGGGTTGTTTGTTAATCGGCGCCAAGCTGGGAGAAAAAGTCGTAATCTTGCACCGACTGTAAGACAGGATGGGTGAGAGGCGTCATTGTTGGTTCTTACGAAAGTTGGTTTTGCCCCCTGGTGACGAGTGGCGGCTTCGTCGGTCTGGAGTGGCGGCTTGCTCGCTTCTAGTTGCGTTGGCCGGAACGAGAGCGAGGCTGGTCCGTCCGAAAGGGCTGCTGGTTCTTCGGACAAGAGTCGTTGTGACGCGGGGACTGAGAGGGAGCCGGTGTCTTGTTCCAGTTGTCTGGGGAAGAGCAAGGGTAGGGCTGTTTATTTTTTAGAGCCGGACGAGAGGCAGGAGGGATTTGTTTATACGGCTTGTGTTTTCGAGCGACGTCGAGGTGAGGAGCGAGAGTTGGGATGAGACCCCGGAAAAGCGTGTCCGACTCGTGGATGGGCTGGTTGCAGAGCCAGTGCATCGTGGAGACGTTGAGGTTGTTTGCGGACAAAAGAACAATGTCCCGGAGGAGCAGTGTATTGTTGAAAAGGGCTCTCGTAGCCCAGTTGATGGAGTAATACGTGGCGAAGCTTGCCTTCTGAAAGAGCTGCATTACTAGCGACGAAAGATTACGTATTTCTTCGGGGCTTGCGTCCGAAGATAATTTTTAGCATAGGGCGTTTACCGCAGTGTTGAGAACGTCGGCGTAAGAAGCGGCACGTAGGCTTAGCCGGAGACATTTGTCATTCTCGTAAAGGGCAAAGTTGGGGTGTCAGCTTTCTTCGGGATGGAAAGAGTGGTGCCGAAATCCATCTTCACTTCACTGCATAAGAATTCGCATTCCGGGTAGGTTGCAAAGTTGTTCAGTTTCGTGGCGCCATCGACCAACGGACGAAAGAAGCTGCTTTCACGGCCTGGTCGAGGTGGTGGTGGTTCCTTGTCGAGGACGAGAGGATCGCCCTTGCCGAGTAGGGAGCCTTCATTCCAGAGGAGGCAGGTTAGCAGCGTGGTGGATTGCCCAAGAAGATTGCGGGGTTTTGTGTTATTGTCTCTAAGGGCGAAGCCGAAGCCAGTTTTCAGCCTACGGTTGATTACGGGAGCGTCAGCCGACTGTGAGGGTTTGAAGAGAAAACAGTCGGGAATGGTTTCTTCGACCGTCTTGAGAAGCGCAACCAGCGGGAAAGTCTGGTCGTCGGCGACGGCGTCCGGGAAGTGGATCTTCTTGCCGGACGAGGGTGGGATGGCCGGGTGCGGAGCTTCGGTAGTCGCCGAGGGGACGGCAGAAGGAGCTTGCGGACGACAGGGAGAAGACGACTTGTGTCTCTTCTGGTTGGCGGGGGGGCGGCGTCGAGCCGCGTTTGCCCGAGTCGCGGCTGGAGGCGGAAGTAATCCAGGCTCGTGCAGGAGGGAGGCGGCATGGGATTGTCTTGCATCACACGGACCGTTTCCTGGACGATGTGCCAGACTTCGCTGCGGGAAACGCTTCGACCAATCCGGGAGGAGTTGGACGATAAGTCCAAGGGAGAGTTGCGGGCTGGAGAGTGAGTAGCCGTAGCCCGCTGGAGGTATTTCTTGGCGTCACGGTAGATGTCTTTCACCCGTAGAAAGTCTTGTCGTAGAGCCGATAGGTCCATGGGTTCGGCCGGCGGGTTGCGCTGGCCGGGTTGCAAGGGAGAGTCCGAGAAAACGTTGATGCTTGCGAGAGGAGCTTCGGTGAAGGAGGCGGAAGGGATAGGGCCAACGGCGGCGAGGTCGAGGGCGGAGATCCAGCGGTTGCCGAGGGAGAAGCCGGTTGCTTGTGGACGAAGGAGAGCATAAGAGGGAGCGGCGAGCGAAGCGGGAGCTTCGGCAGCAGCGGCCATCATCGGGTAGAATCCAATTTTCCGTGCGAAAGATAGGGGAACAGCGGCGCGAGGTGGCGTGAGACACCTCTGGAGGAAAATGAATGCCGCTAGCGTGCGCGCTGTCGCTTTTATAAGGGATACTGCCACGCACATGCGCAGTAGGGGTCATGCAAGCAGGCGGCTGCGCACCGGAAGAAACCTCCAGGGGAACATCACATTTGAGGAATGTACTGCTAAATTATCAGGTTAAGATGTTTTGGCAACAAAGGAACGTAGATACACCCAGTTCGCACACCCACTGCGCACGCTACGCATACCTCCTTTAAATGGCGCATGGACAAGCCAGCTGCCATCTCTTTTCCTCTCGATGTGTCACGAATGGTGACTCAAGAGGGGAGGTTGGAGAGAGATTTCCAGGATTAATTTTGCCCTTAGGCAATAGAAACCAATTTTGACCTTCCCCCAGGTAAAATTGGGTTTTCTAGTTGCCGGGGAAGGAAAACTACACTACCTGTAAATTTCTTGCAATACAGATGACCGCGTCGTTTAGGTGGCGGGCACCATCGTGATGAGTTCCCAAGGGTGTGAACTGGGTCCCCAGAGGCTCGTGGATCGATTTTAGGATGATAGTCAACCGAGTGGTCGGAGTAGATGATTGCGTGAAGCCATGTAGTGGGGAGAAATCCAGTCATTGCTGAAGTGAGTCAGCTTTTCCTCCTCATTATTATTTATTTTTCTATTATTTCTATTTTTACGAGATTGAAAAGAGTGGGAATTACCTTGAAGATTGATGGGTAATCAATTCCATGGGTTACTTTGGTTGATGGTACCATGAGGGTACGTTGATTGTTGAACCGGAAACATTTGAAGGTCACATTAGGGTGTTGACAGTTCACTTAAGAATGTGTGATGTGAGGATTATTAATGGTTGGGAATTGTCCTGGAATTTTGTAGTTGCGTCGACGGACAGGGATTGCAGGATGATCTTGTGAGTTCCAAAAATATGGCATGATTGAAAAGTTCAAGAATGAGCTAACAAAAATATTCAGTGTTGAAGGTTTTGGAGAGCCCATTCTGGAAGGTGGACACGGAACATAGGAGAGGGTCAGTGTTTAGGGACATGCAACGAAGAAGAAGTTGTATCCCTTTGCACGGGAATGGCAGAGGATGCATGGAAGGGTGCGTGTTCTTGTGTTTGAAACAAATCGCATTTCCGGTTTCGATGGCGTGAATCTTGGGGCGTTGTCCCATTGCCAGACCTGACGGGCTATATATTATCTTCCGGCATGGCTTGATTTGCTCGGATCCACTCTTGAGAAATTGATGCCTGTTGAAGTTGGATGTTTTCAGGTAGAGTGCAGGGCTGAAGAATAATTGATGTGGAAATTGGTCGTGGCTCATAGCTTACTGTGTTATTGCCGACACAGACTTGAAGAAGTGGAGTGAAGTTTTGAGTTTGAGTATCTTTGTCCAACATTGGGAGCTTGGGTTTCGTGGGAGCACGGAGTGGTGGTTGGGGTTGAAGGATCTTAAATGTTGGTCTTTTCCCAGTGAGGAGAAGGGGCGAGAGTCTGCGGAATTTAGCGTCCGCTAATTCCACCCTGCGGCGAAGTTTAATGTTGCTTTCCAATAAATTGGCTATGTTGGTACGTTGTGCATTGATGATTTTCTCAGCGCTGGAGATCTTGGCTTTAGCGGCAGCAAACTCCGTGGAGATTGGAGAGCAGTTTTTTCTTAGTCTTGCTACTTCTTTTTTGTTGAGGTCAAGTTTGTGTTGGATTACACCTAGAAGAAAAGCCGGGTCTTCGAAGCGAGTTGGTTTGGGCTTCTTTCTGGGGTGTACGTCAAGACCCTGAGAAATGACAGTCGAAGGAAGCTGGGCGGAGGATTCCGGAGGTTGGGTTCCTTTCTGAGTTGACGTTGTTGAAGAGAGAGCCAGTTCTTGAAAGTTCCCAGTTGCGGTGGCCTTGTGCGGGTAGTGAAGTTCCCAGTTACGGTGGCCTAGTAGGGGTGGCTAGTGATGGCAAGGAAGGAGTAGATGCCTTGGTTTATAGCAGTGGGGTTGATTGTCGGTGTTGCGGGAGATTTTGAGGATGACTTTGCTCGTTCTTTCTGTTCCTTCCGTTGTTGAGAGCGTTTAGCTGCGGCAGTGTTCTTCTTTACAATGATCGCCCAGTTATGTGGGAGGATCTGTTTACATATGGTGAACGGATCCGTATAGTAATTGCAGGACCAATGGTTCTGGCAGGAAGGGTGCAGATCATAACGCTTGATTTTTGTTAAGATTGGAGCACAATTGCATGTGTTGGGTTTGCTGAGTGAAGCGCTGGTCGTTTTTCCACCACGTGTGTGAGCCATTGTGTTAGCGTACATGACGAGACGGGCGGGTGCGGAAAGCAGTACACAGAGTCGAGTGTTTTGGCGGGAAAGTGGGAGGGCGAGTTCAAGCACGGTGCGGGGAGAGAAAGGTTGAGCATCACCAAAACCAGCAAGAAGGCGGATTGCGAGAACGTGTAGAGGTGTGCTTATAGTTGGTTCAGGAGAATGCTGTGATTGATGAAGAATGGCCAGTGAACGGAGGTGGTGAAGGGGCCACAATGGCGAGAGCAGGATGAAGCGGTGTGGTGAGATGGTCCGGGATTGGGGACGTTTAGGAACCAATTCAAAGGTGGGCCATTTGGTGGCCAGAGTTACGAGTGGGCTTGCGCGGATGGAATTCTTCGAGCGACGATCGTTGGGACGGATTCCGGTTAATCCAGGTGGCTGCATGTCGTGGCTCAACTTGGCCGGGTGCAGTGTAGGTTGAAGATTGGGCAGGATCGGTGTTCATCAGCATGGTGTCACGAAAAGAGGAGGAAGTGGGGTCAAGACGTCAGTGTTGTGGGGTGATCCAGACGGACGATAAGGACCATTGTAGAGTCGGGATGTTGAGTGTTGGATTGCCAGGAGCGCAGCATGGGTGACGACAGTCAAGGTATGGACAGTGCAGCGAACGACCATGAATGGACTTGAGAGAAGAAGACCAGTGACGTGTGGGTGTCTTCGATGGGGGAGGACGGTAAGAACGTCTAGACAATTGAACAGCAACAAATCCATGTGGAATGATCGATGACCGACCGCTCGAACGAGCGTTAACAAGAATCATCATGACGGTGATGAGTGAACACGAACGATGAACAGGGAAGGGAGAACAAGCTGGCGAATGGCGGCCAAGGGTGGGGGGACGAAAATGGACTTGAGTCAGGACAATTCAGGTGGTGGCTGTTGGGTCATCGCTAACTTGAGGCGAAGCAGAGTGAGGGTGGTGGTGGTGGTTGAGCATAAATCCATTGAGAGGAGATTGGCTTGCAATGGTGGAGTGAAGGACGACTTCGGTGTTGTCGAGGTGGGTTCCATGAATTGGAGTGTTGCAGATGATGGGCGAACGGGCTTGCGAATGACACATCGTGTGAATGGTGAGTGCGTTCGGAATGATCGAACCAGGAGATTTGGAACGGCAGGGAGCGGTGAATGGGCAGTGACGAATCAGGTTTGTAACGACGGGCGGGCTTGAGATCATCGGTGAATGCAGATTGGGCTTGCGAACAACGAACGGCATGCGGACGGCAAAAGGGCTGAAGAATGACCAGGTCTGTGGACGAACGACGAACGGGTGCACGAACGCAAATGAGCTTGGATAGCGAACGGGCTGATGAGCAACGAACGGGACAGCGAACGACGATCGGGTGCACGTGCGAACGTGCTGACGAACGACGAACGGGACAGTGCACGAACGCAAGCATGCTTGAAGAGTGAATGGGCCAGGGCTGACGGGCGATGAATGGGACAGCAAATGACGAACGGGTGCCGTACGTAATGATCTAGAATGGCGAACGGGTTGTGAACGACGAACGGGGCAGCAAACAACGAACAAGAGCACGGACGTAAAGTGGGATAGAATTGGTGAACGGCCTGTCTGTGGAAGAAGAGATAAACATCAGGCAGAGTAGTGGCAAGGAACGAGCGAAAACCTGTTGATGACTGGTAGCTGAAATGGACCAAAGACAGCAAGATAAGGTAATGAACAGCTGGAACCGGCTGCGATGAACGAAACGATGAGCTTCAAGACCAGCGAACGACGAACGGGAACGACGAACAGTGCGATGATCTTCGGCGAACGGGAATGGCGAACGATGTGATGAGCTTCAAAGACCGACGAACGGTGCGGTGAGCTTCAAAGACCGGCGAACGGGAACGGCAAACGATGCGATTAGTTTCAAAGACTGACGAACGGCGAACGGGAACAACGAACGGTAACAACGAACGGTGCGATGAGCTTCAAAGACCGGCGAACGGGAAAGACGAACGATGCGATGAGCTGCAAAGACCACCGAACAGCGAACGGGAGCGGCGAACGGTGCAATGAGCTTCAAAGACCGACGAACAGCAAACGAGAACGACGAACGATGCGATGGGCTTCAGAGATTGACGAAAAAGAAGATGGTAACAGGAGCGCAGCAACCGTGACGGTTGCATGGAGGAAAAGAGATGGCAGCTGGCTTGTCCATGCACCATTTATAGGAGGCAGCGCAGTGGGTGTGCGAACTGGGCCTACGTTTTTATTTCCTCCAGGGTAACAGGCATCCAGGAACTGAATGCAAGAAATTTACAAGTAGCGTATTTTTCCTTCCCGGCAACTAGAAAGGTATACAGATAAACCTCAAGATGTCTCGACCAATCTGGCAAACAAATCTCTCCAATCTCTTACAAAAAAAACTTGTTGAAAGTTAAAGATGATAAAGGAACAAAAATTAACGATGGTTTAAAGTATAACTTGTCTCCTTCCATACAGTTTAACGACCTTTTTTGAACGAAAAATCGAAATATAAAGGGTGGATTTTGCCCATGAACCGAAAACTCAAAAATTGTTGAAAAATCTTAAACGGTACATCTGTAAAAAACTAGAGATCGAGTGTGAAGATCAAAAACCAGTTTCCTTGACCATGTTCACTTATCCTAATTCTATGCACACGGCTTCTCCCTGTTACTCGTCTTGCGAAAAGGCAAGCAACTGCGATAAACCGCTATGTCTTAAAACTTGGGTTTACGAGAATATCGACAAAAAAAAAGGTAAATTTAACAAAAACGTAATAGACAAACCGTGGTTTAACTTACCATCTCACAGTGCTTTAAACTTGACGGAAGTTACTGGGTTAATTAATGCAGTATACGTTACCAATGATTCTCCCAGTAACATGAAGTTGTGGTGCACCGTTGAATATGAAGTGTCTCCAGCAACAAGTGAATATGAAGTGTCCCGATGTCTCCAGCAACAAGTTTTCTGATGAAGACTTTATGAGTTTAGTATCTCTGTAAGCATTACAAAAATGTGTAAATAAAAAAACGTGATGGAAATCAATACTATAATTTTTTTGTACCTAAGAAAGAACTGAAAAATCACCCATTCTTACCTTCAAATATCAGATGCTTAATTATAGGGCCCGCAAATTGTGGAAAAACTAACTTAACTGTTTAATTTCATCTGTAACGAACGATGGTTGGATTATGACAGATTATTTATTTACAGTAAAACTTTGTGTCAACCAAAGTACAAAGCATTGCAGTCTATATTTGCCGAAATTGAGGAAAAAATTGGAAGGGATGTCGCATTTTTTCACGGTTCTCAAATATATTTAATTCTGCCTGAAGAACTGGACCCAAAATTTAGAAATCTTATTCTGTTTGACGACTGCCTTTTAGATAAACAAAAAAACATCAAGCCCTACTTTGCCCAAGGACGCCATTCGAACGCCGATGTTTTTTATTGCAGTCAGTCCTATACGAGAATTCCTAAACAAGTGGTTAGAGATAATGCAAATTTAATAATCGTTTTTCAGGTGGATGAAATAAATTTGAAACACGTTTACGAAAATCATGTTGGCCCTGACATGGAATTTTTAGAGTTTAAAACGTTGTGTCAAAATTGTTGGAAAAAACCTTATGGATATTTAGCAATTAACGAAACGTTAAACGAGGGCAGATATAAACGTTCAATTTTACCTTTTAAACAAAAGAATGGAGACAAAACGAGAAATCGTAAAACTGAAAAGACATTTAACTGAAAAATTTCTAAATCGACGTTTGGGAGAGAGCAAGAAGAATCGCTACAAGAATTTTTTTAAACCGGTTGTAAGCACCCTGAAACCGAAACCAGTCTTGGGTGCAGCCACGCAAACTACACCAATTAAAAACACTCTAGCCACGCAAACTACGCCGATTAAATTTTACAAAGAAGAAGAAAGTGACGAAGAAGTTAGTGACTACAAATCACTGGCTTTATCACCCTCCCCTGCTCTTAGTCAGAATACATTGCCGTCCACTCGATTACAGCCTCGCCCAATATTCAAGTCTGGCTGTAGCTCCTATAATGCGAACTCCTCCCAACTCCAAAACTGAATACGCAACTACGAGCACGAGTCCTAAACTGACCCCTTCATATTCCGCGGTGCAAGCTAGACGCATTTCAACTCACCTGAGCTTCCTAATATTACCACGCTAAGGTCCCTCGATAGTTTGTTACCTGGTCAGAATATTGGAGAAACTGCTAAATATTTCTTGGTAAAATTTTTCGAAAATCCCAAAGATACTGACCCAGTATTCGGTGTGTATCATACAAAAGGTGAGCTGACCTCTGGTAATAAAACGGTTAAAATGTTTGAGAAGGACATAGTGGTTGAAAACCAACAGTACGTGGGTAGACGCGGGCTTTGGAACTTGCTAATTTTCAAAGACTTGAAAGAAACTTCTATCGCGCCGTAAGTTGAAGCAGCTTACGCGGCCATGTTAAAAAATACTAACGCTATTTATCACAACAACGAACCAAATACTCATAATCCAAAATATAATCGGAGCGCTAAGTACAGGTCTGTTATCGCTTCTATTTGGGACGACCTCAAGAAATAAGGGACGGGCATGGTTAAAAAAGCGGGTAGCAGAGTGGATTATAAATATTATGACGATCCTAACGACCTGGTAAAGAGACTCAGGCTTTTGTATAAATCCACTCCGGCAGGGCACGACCTGCATCGAAACGAGATGATTAAAATTTTATCAGAAATGCAGCAAAGAAAAATTATAAATGGTCGCGATAAAACAGTGTCTTATCTAAATTTAGGATTGGGTTAATAAGTTTAAACTAAACTTTGTGGTCCTGGTAAGTCTAACCTTGGTTGTGACACAATCCATCCTTCTTATTACAAGACAGTGATTTTAAACTTACTCGTTGACACCATCCGTCTAACGCTGTTAGTTTAACCACAGTCGTACTGGCTTAGACAAAAAAATGAATGGCCCTGTAAGACCTGAGCCAAAAACTTGAAAATATTTTGTTGCATTTCTGGAGTAATTCTAAGAAACTTTCCCTATGGCAGCAATCGTCTATGTTAGTTTAAATTTTAGTTTGTTATGCATCCATTGGATTTTTTTCGTCCGAATCCCCCCCCTCCCCGAAATAGACGGAAAACTGAAGGCTCAAACAAGAGTTAAATCAATACAGATGCAAACCTATTTATGTTACCTTTTCATCTTAAATGTCAAGAGTATCTGATTTCATTAAAAACTTCAATTAACGGAATTCGTAAGCAACTCTTTCTATTTGGTGTAAATTACGACAAACTGCAATACTCGATGGTTAACTCGCTCTCGAGACGCCATCAAAAGCACATGTACTTGGGTTACCTTCAGGCATGATTTTGTGGGTGACACGAGGCTCCCCTCAAGAAAATGCCAGCATCCCGTATTGACGGTCCTAGCCCACAACGACCCAGATGAGTATTACCCCCCCCCCCAAGATACCCATCGTATAGGTTAGGCACTGTCTCCAGAATTAAGTTTTTTTGTGTATCGTTGTGCCCAGATACTGTGGTCTCAGAACAGATTTTTCCGCCTCGTATTGCCGAATACGTAAATACAAAGAAATACTAAAGCTGCCCTAAAAACTGTTAACTGAGCGTGCTTAAAAAAAATGTAACGCTAAGATTTGCTACTAATTTCTTTTATTAAAACGAACGAAGAAATGTCAAAAAGGCTTAATTTTTTTAATATTAAAAAAGCAAACCTTGTTTAGCCTAAACTTCAAATCCTTATTTAGCACGAAAAATAATAACCTGTCCCTAAAACATACTCTGAAGCCAAGAAGCAAAACTTTCTGCCACTGTCTGCGACACCAATTGTCGGAAAAAAATTGTCTGCAGGTAGTAATCTGTTTTTATCCTACAGTTATCCACATATTCATTGGTTTTTATTGAATAAGTTTTCATTGCTTTACCCTATTGATCTGTCCATTCCACCAATAAAAAGGTCTCGTCGAGACGATTAAAATGGCGTACTGGAATGACGAAAATTGACGAAACAGCAGATATTTGCCTAAAATTTGTCTGCAGCGGTCTTTCACTGTCGGCGACGTACGTCGCGCCGATTCTGCCACGGGGGGTCTGAAGAATTACCACTAATGGGTTGGCACTAATGGGCTTGCTGCTGACTCATCGTTAACCCTCCCCTCCCCACCCCCAGTCCTTATTTTAATAACACCTAGATTTGGAGTTTGTTTGATAACATTTCTGTAAATGTCTAATGTAGGACCAATTAAATTAATATTATTTATACTCTTAAATCTTAATTTTATCTTTAATTTTAATACTAATCCACTAATTTATCCTTAATTTTATAGTAATTTAATTTATATCATTTTATACTAAAAAAAGATTAAATATTAAGTGTAAACTTACATAATTATTATAAGAAGCTCCAGTTCAGTCTGTCGTCTGATCCTTCCCAACTCCATTTTGATTTTCTTGCAAACCAACACGTGCTTATATACATTTTTGCCAGCATGTAAATTTGTTGGTTCAAATTGAAACTTTTCAAATCTCGGCCAGACTTCCTAGCTGAGATTTAAAATAATGAGATTTCCACGAATTGTTCTAAAACTAGATTTCAATTACTCTTTCGTCCAACAAATTAATTTCCTGGTTAACCTGGTTAATTTATCTGAAATCTAGTTGCTTTATAAGGAGCAAAAATCTCATTGCAGAGAAAGGGGACGAATGTGCAAAGTTGTGCTGGGTAAGTTCACAATATTTTCTTAATTAAATTAGTATTAACTGAATTTTCAGTATGTTTGAGGTAAAAATGAATATTTAAAAAATTTAATAAACACTTAAAGGCCATAATTTTTCGTTGAAGTGGAAATAATTTAACACCAAGTCTCCATTATGTACGGTACACTAGGCAGATTAGATAATTAATTATTAATACTGTACAATACCGTTAAGCGATGATTACTGGTTTAAGTGTGTAGGTTTACAGTACACTCGCTTAGTTAAAAATTTAAAAGTTATAACAGCAAACAATCTGACCATTTTACTTTGAGTTATAGAAATATCGAGTAAATAAATGACGCTCAAACTCAAATGTCAATACTCATCACATCAGTATTGCGAATTTTCGATAGGCATTACCCGAAAATAAATATTCTCAGTCCTATCTTCGTCAGGCAGCAAGAAACGTGTGAACTACAGTCTACATAATTGTATGCACTCTTCAGATGGATCGAATTCAAGCAAGAACGATTCAAACTTGACGCGTCTGTGGCCCTCTGTATTTAGGAGGCCCACGATCCTCTCTAGCTGCGGATGCCATTTATAGGTAAGTTGTTCTCCAAATCTTCTGCTGAGAAGGTATTTAATTGCAGGAAAGGATGGCCCATGGAGATTCATGAGGGGTTGCCCTGCCAATAACTCATGTTCAATAGCAATTGACTAACCCCCTCAAGTGTCTGTCATTTTTGGAATTGGACACTAGGAGGGACACTACAATTATGTAGACTGTAGTTCACACGTTTCTTGCTGCCCGACGAAGATAGGAGGACTGAAAATATTTATTTTCGGGTAAGCCTATCGAAAAGTCGCAATACTGATGTGACGAGTATTGACATTTTTGAGTTTGAGCGTCATTTGTTTACTCGAAAGTTAAAACAATGACAAAGTGTGCTGTGTTTTTAAAATGCTGTAATACTTAGTACACCCCACCTATCAAAATAACTTGTTTTAATTGTTTAAAAAGTCTTTTATAATCGCTGCAGCACGACATAACATTCTATTTTTTACGTGCTTGCAATGTGTTAAGTCACTATTTTAGTAACAAACTAACAGCGTTTCAGAAAAAAATGTGTGGTATATTTGTATCAATGGTTTTAAAAAATATACGACAAAAAATGCAATCGGACCGCTCGCAAGAGAATATTCCCCGTTTTGTTTTAGTGATAATCATCTGTTATAATTTTTCGTCAGTATTTATTTTTTAAATGCAGAGCATGCATATATTGTGTTATTCGCCAGAGCCGGTCTGGGGGTCAAAGCACTCACGGAAGTACAATGCGTGAAAACTTTCACTTAGAGGTCATTGGTACAGCATGATGCGAACTGCCTCCGGGCGACCAAAACAAAACAAACAAACACTTTCATTTTTTCTAGTCAAATTTAAAAGACGACGGCTGTGTATGAATTAGAATTCCCCCAGAAAATTACTGAAATGTTGCTCACCACGAAAAAAGCTGAAATCAACAAATAGGCCTATCCTGCAGCAATGTTCTCTTTCCACAAGTCCATATGAGTATGAGGAGTACATGTATGTATGAATGTGTGGTACTACGAAGAAATAAGACCGTCCCAGGGGGAGGGGGGTATCTGCACGGGTTTTCCTGATGAGTAACGCAACGAGAAAGTTTACACGCCGAAAATTGCTCCACAAACAACTACACTTATAACAAAACAACCTGCAAAAAATTAGGATGGGCAGGAGGGGGGCATGGGGGGTTGCTCATAAGGGCCTGCTTTCCGCCAAATCATCTATTGGGGGTGGGGGGTGCTTGTCATTTTGCTGCTTTTGTTGAACCTTTCCGACTTTTCTCCGAAAGGGAGACACACACACCCCTCTATTTTAAGGTTTTGGTTTTTGACCTTAATCACTGGCTGGCAAATTGTTCAACCTTTATTATTAATATGCGCATATTGGTTTTTGGTTAAAGAGAAATTTTGAGCATTTTTAAAATAAGCACACGGTGAAAAACTAGCTACACCACCATTAAAAAAAAACTTGCAAAAATAATACTCAAATTGGAGTATGATTAACATGACAAAATGCATGGGTTTACTGGAGGGTCTGTTCGAAAGGGCCTGTTTCTTCAATTCTCTTACCACTGGTTTGGACAATAAATCCAACAGTGAATTCGTGGCCGGAGGAGGGATGAGTGCGGCAGCGGCACGATAATAATTCCATCTTGCTTCATGAAAGGAATTCTTGGTCCGGCGGAGATCCTCTTCGATAGGGAAAAGGTCCGGAGGCGGCGGAGTCCGTTGGCCGGTTTGAAGCGGGGCTCATCTTACTAGTTGCTGGCCTGGGCGGCTAGGTCGAGGGTGGAGACCCAGCGGTCGCCGTCAATGAAAGTTGGATCAGCGGCAGGAGGGTGAGCAATGTCCGTGACCAGAGTAATGGGGAGAGGAGCCATGATGTCTTTCATGAGAGTCGTGGTTTTTTTTTTTTCGTTTTCGCAATTAACCGCAACAAAGTCGCCGGGGGATCATGGTGGCTGAGCGCAGCCGTCGAGGAAATCGGGTCCGGGTCGTTCTTGGTTCGATGACGGTGAATTTCAAATCAAAGCCGAGCTTGTGGAAAGGCGGGTCAGATCCGGGAGTTGACGGGTGAACGCGATGTCTTCCTTGAGAATGGTAGTTTGTTATCGGAATCAACCGAAACAAAAGCCAGTCGTGGGGTCCATGGTAGCTGAAAGCATTTGCCGAGGTTGCTGGGTCTTTTAAGTTTGGCATCAGTGGAAAGCAATCCGAAGCAGAGTTTTCGGAAAGGTGGATCCGTTCCGGGAGTCGAAGGGGAAGGAGCCACAATGACTTCCGTGAGTCCTGTGTTCTTGTTCGTAATCGGAATCAATCGAAACAAGAGCCAGCCTGGGAGGTCCACGGTAAGCTAGAAGCAATTGCGGAGGTTGCCGGGTCTTTAAGGTTAGCCTTATTGGAAAGCAATCCGAAGCTGATTTTTCGGAAAGGTGGATCAGCCCCGGAGGCGACGGGGAAGGAGCCACGATGTCTTCCTTGAATGCGGTGGTCTTGTTCGTTATCGGAATCAACCGAAACCTACGGTAAGGTGGAAGCAGTTGCCTAGGTTGCCGGGTCTTTAGGTTTGATGGCCATGGAAGGCAATCGGAAACTAGGCTTTCGGAAAGGTGGGTCGGCCCCGGGAGACGACGGGGGAGGAGCCACAATGTTTTCGTTGAATGCAGTGAGCATCTGCCGGAGGGCAGCAAGTGGACGGGGCGCCGCCGCAGCGCAGTTGGCGGGAGATGTGGCATCAAGAGGCGGGGGCAGAGTTGGCAGCAGCTTGACGGGGAAGGCAGCCGCGAGGGGACAGCACGATGGCGGCCTCGGGTGATCGGCGAGATGGGCTTCTGCGAGAAGGCGGCAAATGTACGGAGTGCCACCGCGACACAGTCGGCAGGAGATTTAGCGTCGAGTGGCGGGGGCCGAGTTGGCGGCAGCTTGACGAGGACGGTAGCCACGAGGGGACAGCACGATGGCGACAACGAGTAATCGTCGGGCGGAAAAACCAAATTCCGACGAACGAGGGAAACACGCGACGTCGAAGACGGTCGCTGGAGAAAAATAAATGCTTAAAGCATTCACGCTCTCGCGTTTATAGAGGAAGACTGCGTCGTGCATGCGCAGTGTTGGTATGTAAGCAGGCGGCTACAGGCAACCGAAAAACCTCCAGGGAACACAACATTCGAGGAATGTAGTGCTAAAATTAACAGGTTAAGATGTTTTGGCAAATAAGAAACTTCATTTAAGTGGCTAAAAACGTTTTTTAGTTTTCCAGCAGAAAAAGAACATTTTG
>JAHWFP010047316.1:0-22753 GCA_023313725.1 Lithobius niger | reverse complement strand
ACCCATAAAGGAGTCTATGAGTATTTAGTGATGAATTTTGGTACTAAAAATGCTCCTTTTTGCTTCAAATGATTAATGGAACAAGTTTGCAAAAATGTAAGAGAATTTGCAGGACCGTTTGTTGATGATGTTACCGTGAAATCTGAGGAATGGAGGGAACACCTAAATCACACTCTAAAATTTCTTCAGGAAGTTCAGAAGGCAGGACTAACTATAAATCCAAAAAAATGCCAGTTCTATATCGATCATGTTGTTTACTTAGGTCATGAGAAGTGGGTGGTGGTGTGAGGTCCCCTACGGACATCAAAGTTTTGGCTGTTAGTCAGTTACATAGGCCTAAAACTAAGAAGGAAATTAGGTCAATACTAGGGTTAGTAGGCTATTACCAACATTACATACCTAACTTTGCTCAGCTTGCTAGTCCTTTGACAGACAAATTGAAAGCATCCGAACCTACAAAGGTAGATTGGGATGATGCGTGTGAACCCGCTTTTCAGGCTCTTAATGCCGCAATCACTAAGAAACCGGTATTAGGCCACTTAAAAGCAGAAAGTTGGTTCTCGGGCATTTTTCTCAAGAAATCTGTGCGGGCGGGCGGAATTTTATTTTTATTTTTTTTATTTTTCAACCCCATTTTTCAGTACATTTTGGGGAATTATTTTTTACTTTGGGTAAAATAAAGAATATACTGCCTCGTAATGCTTCTTACCACGTGTCCACACAATTATTTAACAAAAAGAATGCTAATTTTGTATTTCAATATCTCACTAAGGGTTATTTTTGTTGGAACTTGCTATTTCTGCCGCGTTGTTTCTTTTTATTTCCCGTTAAAATATCGGTGCGGGAGGGCCTGAGAACCAATTTTTCTTTTTTTAATGGCCTACATGCACCAGATTATTTTAAGAGATTTTTGATTCAAACGGACGCAAGTGACCAAGGTATGGGAGCGATATTGTGCCAGGAAGACGATGACGGCAATGAGCATCCAGTCTTGTTTCTTTCAAGGAAATTTTATCCACGAGAGCTCCACCATCGTCTTGTATGGTTAAGGAATCAAGGTACAAAAACTGGTAGGCTACTTCGTTGGTCGCTAGCACTCCAGGATTATGAATTTGATATCTGTCATAAAGCTGGGAAGAAAAATTCCAATGCTGATACTTAAGCCGACACTTGTGCTTTCCTGACTATTTTTCCCCAAAAAAGTACTTGAAGTATGGGGGTGTAACGGACATTGGCTCACCCTCGTACCAACTTTGTGCTGTTGTGTTGTGGTTGACTTTTGTTGGCGCCAAAATCGTTTGTGTGACTGCAAGGACTTTTAGATTTGCGCCAAAACCATGAGCAGACGTGCAGGAGAACGTGGCCAAGTATTGTTGGCCACGATTGGTAAAAACTTTGTAAACAAGAACTGGATTGGTTAACAAACTCAAAAGCTGATTGGTTGTCCGGTGGAGCTCTGGATCCGACCGGAGCATATAAAAGTCAAGGGCTTCAGAGCCCGGTGTTAAGTTCTCGTTGAGTCTTGTGTTGAGAATGTACAAAATAATGTAACCCAAATCTTGTCAAGATTATTCCGCATTAAAGAAGGTTTAACTACTTCAAGTTTGGCTTCTAGATTGAACACACGTTACAATATGTTGGTATGGTGGATACTAGATTTTCAGTTATGTTAGGGATTTTCATCTTAAGCAGACAATAATGCACAAATTAAATTTGCCAGGTATTCTATCAATAAAAACAGAATTACTAACTCTCGAAATACAGCATAATGGCTGCGATTACATTGAGAGTCAAGCGATTCACATTCCAAAGCAGACGACATCATTTACGCACCTCTCAAAACAGCGAAAACCAGTTTACAATTTTCACAAATTTTCGACAGCTTTGAAAAAATTCATCTCCTGCTGTCTTCTTCAGGTGACAAAGAAATAAAAATACTAGTTATATCACACTGTACTGTCCGACGCTGAACTAACTCAGGCTGATTACCACTACCTCAGCGGTAAATCAAGTGTTTTTATTCATAGCTAGTTG
The DNA here is from genome assembly GCA_023313725.1 of Lithobius niger. Lineage (NCBI taxonomy): Eukaryota > Metazoa > Arthropoda > Chilopoda > Lithobiomorpha > Lithobiidae > Lithobius > Lithobius niger. The sequence goes on along the minus strand of JAHWFP010047316.1, from coordinate 20,719 downwards.
GTAGCCCGTCTAAGGACGACAACCCTTTTATCCTGTCTAAGGGTGGCTTTCATTATGCCGATTGCAGAAGAGAGACTCGTGAGTTCTTTCTTAGGCAGCATTGCTGTCTGATGATGATACTAGTTGTCCCTCGCTTACGGTATCAATAAGGTAGATAACCGTGAGGAAAAGAAAAGTACCGTCTACTGTGCCACTGGAAGATATTGTAACTTAAACTAAAATTAAGGGTAACCATTATTTGAGGAGAGTATGAAATTTGTGAGTGTGTTTATCATGTATGATCTTATAAGGAAATTTAAGTAGTAGTAAGTAAAACAGACATAAATGAGGTCCTTAACAAAAAAAAAAGCATTAGTTTGATCCTTACGAGCTTCAACAATCTTTGAGTTACTTATCTTAGAACATTTTATGCCAAAGATTGTTTGCAGTCAAACTCCAATCTGCTGGCAACATTGCAATCTTTACATTTTTTTTTTTTCCTGTGAAGAATTGTATTTACAAAAAAAAACATTACCCTTTGCATGGATTCATTAATGATTGGGAATGTTCAAGCTGCATGCCGGTGATCGTTCGTGGAAATCTAGTTATTTACAAAATTTACCCACCCTTGCTTCAAGTAAAAAATGTGAGAGATATTGTGCTGCGATAATGCACCTTAGCTTACCCCAGTCGCAGCAGTTATTATTTGGATATATTGTTTTTGTGCTACTTGCAAGCTTAAAGTGGCTGCTCCGACAAAAAAAAAAAGCGCAATTCGACTTTTTCTTTTATCCATAAAATTAAAATTTCCTGTAGGTTTGACGTTTAAATCGGTGCCATACTGAACTATCTGGTAAAAAAAAATTTCAAGATTGCAGTCCGATTGTTGAATCTCTATATCCCTGCAACCGACCTTACTGTACGTGAGCATTGGAACTTTCTCCATTAATTTACGAGAAACACAAAAAGATTACTTTATGACCAACATTTGTCTTTGCAGAAAGAAGGTCTTGTGGTTCGACCTAATGAGAAAGCTCTGGCCAAATTTGAGTTGCACGTGCTTGCTGTTAAAGGTGAGATGCTTACGGATGACTCCCTCTGGGCCAATTTAGTCCTCGTGAACATTATTTTGGATGATGTGAGAGAAAATTCTACATACTGTATTAAACGGTACGTATCGTGCTTAACTATTTTTTTTTTCTTGTGTTAGTGAACTGTAGCGTTATTTCACTCTAGTCACTAAAACAAATTATGTTGCCATGCTTTGTCCTTCTGTCGAGAGAAGAATGGAAAGAGGCTGTAAATGTATTTATGCCCAGACTTTCTTTAGCTTAGTTATTCAAAATTGGGTATGCGTAGGTCTCCCTGGTGTCTGGTGTTTCCCTGATGGTTTCCGTTATGTGGCAGCTTCTCAGCGTGAAAGGTGGATAGGCACGCGCTCTCTTTTAACGCTATGAGACTCCTGCATGCAGTTGTCTCTCGTTTTTTTTTTGGTGGGTGGGGGGGAGAATTCTTGTCTCTTTGTAAAAATGTCTAGGATAACTCACTGTAGCATAATCAAAAGCGTAGTTTTGAGTAGTACGTTCCTACTTATGTAAAAAAAAAATGAATGTGACTTATTACGACTACATCTAGGAAGATAGATGCAGTCATTATAAGATGACTGAAATTGTATGCTGAAATTTACGTAAATTTTGCCTGAGTCTGTTACGTTGGCAAACAGCACCTAGCTATACACTAAAGTCACGATCACACGGCTACATGGCAGCACAACACATGTTTGTACCCCTGCTACAAGATATTTACTGTGATAGTTTTATTTCACTAATCTGAATACAATTCTCTGTACCTTTGTCAGGATGCAAATATTGTTAGCTAGGTTATCTGTAATTATGCTAATCATCATTATTTGTCCCAAAATGTCTGCCATGGTCTGAGGCTGAGGATGGTCATCATGCCAGGATATGTGATGGTTTCTGTAATTGTGTACTGTACAGGTACTTGCTTGTCACATAACAAAACTGAGCTTTCTGTTTGTAAAAAAAAAAATATAGGTTGATGGAACGCAACCCAAAGTGTAAAACTGAAAATATGATAGATGTCACGTTTCGGAAGGATGCGCAGAAGAACGTTTTTAGTAAGTAGCTGATGTTGTCCTTTTAAATATATGATTAAAAAGTGTAAGCTACTCATTTCAGATTTTAAAAATTTCAGATTAATTTACTTAAAGATTTCTGTATATGGGCCAAATACAACAAAAAGTAGAAATCTTTCTATTTAAGAAGCTGCAATGTGTAAATTCTTTAATCTAATCCTGTTACAAAGTCGACAGCACTGAACAGTGAGGGATGCAAGTTAGATACTGCTTTGGAAACTTGTATGCCCAAAGGATTTCGTTCCTGTAAGTTATACAGGGTGGTCCACAAAAATGCACAACCTGAAATTTTTGTTCGTCCAAAACTTTTTCAACGTTAAAAAAGAAAGCAACGGAACCACATTTCTGAAAAAAAATTTTCAACTTACGTTCGATTTTAGCCATGATGCTGTATAGTAAATAGCCGAGTGCAGCGTTACCCAACCTTTTCAACAGTATTCCTCCCATTGAGACTACCATGCAATGGTACCCCTCTTCCCCCCCAAATTCCTGTTTAATTTTTTTTACACTACGATGAGGAAGTGTTGCCATATGGATACAGAAATGTCTGTAGAATTTTAGCCAAATTATCCGTAGATTGCACAAAAAATCTGTAGATATGTAAATCTGGAATTTTTCCGAGTTTTGTTGAGATATGTAAAATCGAACATTTCTCGATGTATGGTTAAAACTACGGTAAAAAATTTGTTAACGCTCAAACTTAGTCAGAAATACTCGTCAGTATTTTGCGAATTTTCAATAGGCATTTTGTCCATACAGGTGTAAAATATGGTGCTGCTATCTTCTTCAGGCTTAAATAAACATGCTTCTTGAGTTATGTACATCGCTGTTGTGCTATGGTTAAAATTAAGAACTTGACCACTGATCTTTATGGTACAGTGCCAGCAGCGGCTCATGCCTTCTCTGCAGTTGCTCCGCGCTTCCCAAGGGAGGCCTGCCTTATCTGTTAGGGAACGCTGGCCTGGTGCTTTTAGGTTACACTAAACGATCGTTGACATTTTCTTTTAAGCTCTTTTTAAAACATTTCATAAAACAGGACTCTGAAAGGATTGGATTTTGGATCTAGAACATGTTCTATTTTGCACATTTTTTTCCCAAAAACTTGAAAAAAAGGGTTTACCTATATACAAATTTCACATTGTGCGTTTTCAGACTCGGTAGCAATCGTCAGGGAGGCAAACAGATTTGGGGCAAACATTATTTTTGGAACATGTTTCCCCGTCCACACGGCTTCGGGTCCTGAGTGTTATATATTAAACCAGTGGCAAACGGACCCATATTGTTAGGTGGTGAATGCCACCGGGTGTTTGACTTTCATCCAAAAATGGTTTCCTTTAGTTAAGCAAGTCAAGCCAAGTGATTAGGATTAAGCATGATACTGTCATGGCAAAGAGTGTCGTGGATTCGCATAAAAAGAGTATATCTGGAATTTAATTCTGGCTCTGGCATGGCCCGAGAAAAAGGAGTTACTCGTCCATCCAGAATGTCGTTTGCTATTTCTGGCTCTGGGTGTTTCGAGGATAGGCGACACTACAGCTAGCCTTTCATCCATACAGAAAGGACTATAAAAATAAGATGCAAATTTGTTGAAGCCCCTAAGTTGGGAGATTCCCCTAATTGTTCTATTGCACTATCAATTAAATCGATGTCGCCACTTCCCTGTGGTGCACGTGAGAAGGGGTTGGCATAGCCATGTACCAAGATTGCCCTTCGTCACGGCCTTGTCACTGGAGGGATGTCGTCGAGATACATCGACGTGAGGGTGCTCGATCAATTTGGGGTAGTGACCACCAAAGATAGCGTTTAAGTTAAACTGCAGTAGCAGTTCATTTGAAAACCCAGACTTCTAGTCCCACATTAATTTAAAAAAAAATTACGTATCTCCTCGGGACCCATGGACTGGCATGAAACCATGTCGGCATACTGTAATGATGTAGAACAATGGAACTCCTTTCACAGGATCTTCTGTGCTGCAGTGAGGGACAACTCGTCAAGTACCAGAACAACCAATAAACGTTGTTATCCCAAATTTATTCTGAAATTACAGAAACGTAAACTAAACTTTGGAAGTCTTATAAATCGCACATTTACCGTTGGCCAAGGATCCCTATAATGCGTGTGAATCACAGGGTGATGCGACTATACAAACGTATGAAATCAAATGTGAGATCTCCATGACGGCACCTTGACTGCTTTCTACAATCATGTTAGATCACAAATTCGTACAGTAATTCGTACAGTACCACCTTTAAACTGAAAACCTATCTTAATCGAGAAGAAAAAATAGTTTTAATATTACATTCACAGAAAATTTCATGCATGATAACGGGAGAATACTGTCTCTGCCCCCGCAACCTAAAACTTATCCACAGTGTAGCATCGTTAAATCGTAAACATTACCCCTGTTAGTGTCTCTAAGACACTTGGCTCCATGAAAACCAGCCATGCCATTGGGCCTGATAGGTTCTCATCCGACCTATTTAAAGAACTCCGAAGTGAATTATACTTGCCTTGACCCTTGATATGCATACTCTATTTAAGCACTTGTAATCCCTAGCCTTTTAAAAACTGCGAAAGTTGTCCCGATATATAAAAACTGCGAAAGTTGTCCCGATATATATGAAGGGTGATGCTGGAATTAAATGCCAATCTCACTAACGTGTGTCCTGTGTAAAATCAGAGCCGGATTAAGGTTACGCGTGACCCTGGACAAAATTCTTGAAAGGATCCTCTTCCCTTTCCCACAGTCCTCTTCCATGTAAACAGTTCCTTATCGAGGGGTAAGTGGGAAAAAAATGTGAGAAGGGGAAGAATTTTTTTTTATTTTACTTGTCAGTTACTTCTCATCTTACCTTTTAAAATTTTTCTGCTCAATATTTTCTCCTTATTCTTCCTAATTTTTATTTTTTAGTTTTGATTGGCAAACATTATGAGAGAAATTTTTTGTAGCTGAAAAAGCTTTCACAGGCCCCTTAGAAATTCGGGGCCAGAGACAAATGTCCCTAACGTCCCTGCCTTAATCCGGCCTTGTGTGAAATACTGGAACAAGTTGTTCGTGATCAGATGTTCAGGCACCTGAATAAATATTACATACTTTCGCTGGACCAATTGACTTGCACAAAGTACTGTTCCGGACAAAGTACTACGCTGCAGCTACTCAGGTGTTTGGATAATAGGACACGCGCCATTGATGTCGGTTCTCCAGTTGACATCATCTTCACAGATTTTGCAAAAGCCTTTGATTCTGTGGTTCATAATAAATTGTACATCAAACTGAAGCATTACAGCTTCGACGGTAATATTCTCAATTGGATGCAGTCTTCCTTTCAACTCGCAGCCAGACTGCCTGCATGAGGAACTCTCATTCTGATCCAATCGCAGTAATGAGTAGTGTCCCACAAGGGTCGGTTCTAGGGCCTTTGTTGTTTTAATCTACATCAACGACTTAAGTTGCAACTTCCAAGGCTTACGATCCCAAAATTTGCGGACAATGTAAAAAACTATAACATGGTTCATGATAATACTGAACATCAAGCTTTACGGAATGCCATTATAGAAGTGGAGATTTGGTAGGAAAACTGGCAGTTACCTATTTCAGCAGATAAATGTAAATCATTAAGGTTTGGCAGTAAAAATGCAAACTTTAATTATTGTGTAGGAAGTAACATCTTAGAAAACGAAAATAATATTAAAGACTTTGGGGTTATTTTTTCTTTTGACTTAAAAGCATCTGCTCATATCAACAGCATTGTCAATGCTGCCCATTCACGCGCAATAATGATTAGCCACTGCTTTCGCTCTCAAAATCCTACCTTACTAGTTGCCTTTAAAAGCCATGTGAGGCCGCACCTGGAGTGTGCATTCCCGTTCTGACCTCCATATTTAGTGAATGATGTTGAACTGATAGAAGCTGTCCAGCAACGGTTTACAAAACTTTTACTTGGATACTACAATAAAACATACCAGGAACATCCGATTGCCCTAAGCGTGCTAACACTCGAAATGCATCGACTGATTGCGGACCTAGTCCTCACCTACGGTCTCATGCAATGTAAATTACAACCAGTTTTTCGTTATTCGAAGGAGTACAAGGACCAGAAGGCACCCACAAAGATTAACCGTGAACCTAACAAAGTTAGACTTGAAAACACTTTTTCGGAATTGAGTAGTCAACATGTGGAATAGCCTGCCTTTGAAGTGGTTATTGGCACCCTTACTATATACTTCTAAACATCACCTATGTAAAGTTGACCTATCTTACTTTGTCAGCAAATAGTACAGTAATATCCTCGTACTAATGTTAGCTTCGGCTTTGTCCTAGGGCCCTTTGCAGTCAAGTTGCAGTAGCAACAATTGTATTATCATACATTTGAAGGCAATCTGCCCATCTGGCGGTAAAGCCAGTGTTCACCACAGCAAGTGGACTGTTGGACCCACTTCAAGGCTTCAAATTCGGGCATAAGGCTAGAGTGCGAACCCCAAAAAAATATCACCTTCCTGATGCATCTCTGTCTACTTGGAATGACTGCGAATGGTCTGGCAGCAGCATGGCTTCGGAGTCCAGAATACAACATGTAACGAAGTACGGAGTGCTTTTAATGAACATCTAGGGCCCAGCTTTCCCTGAAGTTGTACACTTCACATGCACATAGGAAGTTGCACATAGGAAGAGATCTTAGCGACCTGTTAAACCATCAATGGAGTCTAACAAGAGCACTGCTCATGTAGGCCTATAAATACGGGAGGCTGCGGTCTTGGCCGAATTTGAACGCTCAAGTGGGAGAAGCAGACGATAATGTAGTAAACGGCCAGGAAGATATCTGTGGGATATCGAAAATTTGCTGGGCTAAGTAGGCGTCTGTGTTGTGAAGTTAAGCGAACTTTGTTGTTATTTTTATAATGGCATTTAAATATCTTGAAAAGCTTCCTGTACGTCTGGCATCCAGACTAACTCATTCGACTTCTTAATTAGCGGTGTCATCCGTCTCGTAGTGGTAGCACGAAGTTCCTGACAAATTTACGAAAATGATTCGCCAGACCCATGAAGCACAGCAGGGTCTTGACATCCTTCGGTTGGGGATACTGGGAGATTGCCGCTGGTGTTCACCCTTGAGATGAATCCCTTTGGTGCTGATGGTGATGACAAGTGCAAAAGCTGCACTTGGCTCTATTGAGCTCCATGTTCTCCTTGGCTCCATGTTCTCGCAGGTTAGTGAAGACTTGGTTGATGGCATGTAGGTGGCCCTGCCAAGTAGTCATGTCGATGATGACATCAGTGTAGAGTACGCAACCCTTACTAATGAGGTTGCAGAGGGCTTTAGTGAGGACACGTTGGAGTCGCCTTGCAAGCGAGTCTGGAAGAACTCCTTCTGGTTGTAAGGAGCTCCGAGGAACATGAAAGTTTTCATGCTCTCGAGGATGGACGTCTGGTTGATTCCAAAGCTCAGCTTGAACAGGAGGTCCTCAATGGTCTGTAGATCCGCAAAGATCTTCTTGGAGACTTTATTCCAGAGAATCCAGTCGTCGAAAAAAGTATTCTATCCTGATGCCTCCAGAATGAAGAGACACGAAAATTTACTTGGTGATTGATGTTAAGATCCTCGGGCCCGTTGCAAGTCCGAAGGGTAGTGGTCAGGATGGGAAAACATTCCCAATTAGAATTAAACGGGAGATAGACTATTCGCTCATCTTCAGAGAGGATTCAATCCATCAAAGAAGGTGTTATCTATCGCCCAGATCATCTGAACTGGATGTCAGACTTCACCCTTTACAGCAGATGGAGAGAACGCCCCCTATTAGTGGAAGCCAGGACCCAGTTCATTTCGAGACAAGACTTAAAGTTCTCAAGATTCCCTATTACCTTATGCCCTGCGGTGGTGCGATCCAACGCACACTGAAGTGCACAGCGACGACGACTTTGCTGTTGCCTCTTTAACAACGGAGGAGCTACCTACTCAGTGAACCTCACCGGCAGGCAGGATTTTTCTTCTCATCATCCTATTGAAAATAAAGATAAACTCTCTTCCCTTCCGAGGACAGAGTGGACATTAAAGATCTCGCCGTGCAAGAGGCGCTTCGCCTTTTGGGAACTTCGTGATCGACCTCTTCGCCACAAGATCCAATTACCGGCTCATGAGTGTCCCTGAGTCCCTTCCTAGTTCCTCAAGCCTGTGCGACGGATACTCTTACTGCATTGGAGACACACGTTTGCCTTGCTCTTCCCTCCTTTCGCCCTCCTAACACTATGCCTGGAGAAGATAACAAAAGGCAGAAGGAACATTCATCCTCGTTGCTTAGGAATAGCCAGCTCAACCACTCTAGCCTCTTCTAGAACTTCTACCTAATGGATTACCAAGAAGGCTACCCATGGATGAGGATATACTCAACCAGAAATAAGGAATGTTCGTCTAAAACTTACGCCAAACTCCATCATCCAGCTTCTCCAGACGAATGGCCTTTCGGAACATGTTGCCAACCGCATCGTCTACTGTCTTCTAAGGTGAAAACACAAGACATACGTACACATGTGGCTTTGGTGACATTTTTGGTGTTGTGGAAAAAAAGACTGATCCCCTGGCCCTAACTCTAGCACAGCTTAACATATCTCCTATTTATTTCTAGGGTATGTCCACCATCAAGGTTTTACGTTCGGCCATAAATTCCATTCTCAAAGTGAACAAACACACCTCTGTGATCGAAGAACTTAGGATAACCAGCCTCATTTACCTTTGACTTGGACGAAACCTTTTCCACAGTGGGATCTCCCTTGGGTGCTGAAAAGCCTCTTCAGGGAAGCCTATGAGCCAGTGCAACAAGCTTCGTTAGGACCCTAAACCCACATCCCTAAACGAACATTTCTATTCGCCTTTATATCTGGGAAATAGTGCAGTGAACTTTAGCCCTCATTGTGAACGAGGTTCTTCAGGCTCGAGCCTCCTTCAGAGTAAAGACCAAGCACCCATGGCAGGATCAAAGTCCTTAACGATTCCAACATTGGGTCCCCTTACAGGGGATGAAGAAGAAGTACTGCAGTACCTTGTCAGAGCCCTGCGCTTCTACCTCGATTCCCCCGAAGATCCTAAGTGGGAAAAAGCCGAACAGACTTATAAAAAACCCGATAGATCTTGTACAGGACGACCTACATCAGCCTTGATCATATCCTGGTTCTGCTGTCTATGGATATGCCTAGGAAAACACGGATTAATCCACCGTCAACGTCATAAAAACAGCCTACGTGATCCGATCCCTTTCGGATTCTTGGGCTGCCGACAATCAGTTACCCTGGAAGATATCTTTCAGGTTGCCTCGTGGAAGTGTTTGACAACCTTCTCGTCACAATTTCTTTCAGACGTGACTTCCCAAGCAGCTGCTTTCTCTTCACTTGGACCACTCGCAGTGCACCAGTAGATTCATGGCACCCGCAAGATATCCTCCGACTACCTGGAAGGCGACAACAGCAACTGCCCGCCATCCAGTTTGTCGAAGACTCTGCCACGCAAAAATTTAATTAGGGTTGGTGCTCTGGAATAAAACCTGTTATTTTCCATTCCTCCGCCTAAATGGAAAATGTGTATGTGTACGTGAAAATGTGTGTGTATCCTTGGAATACCGACGCAATTAATTACGCACCCTGCCTCCCATCATTGTTGCCACTAACAGTGTCTAAATAATAAAGATGGCCGCCGATAACTAGCTTTTGTGATACTTCAGGTGCTTGGGTCTGGCTATATGAAGGGTACGGCATGTTAGTGTGATGGCTCAACCCTGTGGAGGATTTCTGTGCAGACAATAATGCAAAAATTTAATTGGGTATGTATCCAAAAATTAAATGCCTATAATACCTTTGGGTGAACCCACCCACCGTGCCCGCTCTCGCCAAACCGGATAGTTCACCAAACGAAAGGGTGGGACAGGTAGCAATGCCTTTCTGGGATGTGAGTAAGGACGCGTCCTGATGGGGAACTACAGAAGCTTTAAGCATAAGGGAAGGTTTGGGCGTAGAGCATAAGTGATTAAGCCAGTGACGAAAGGTAAGTATTTTAGGATAAGTAAAAACTAATTTTATATTTAAAATTCCGTTTAACCCCTCAAACTGTGCCAATCAAACTGCTGTTTCTAGTTAGTCATGTTATTTCCCTTGAGCTTTGCACCCCAATGCAGTATCAGTGCTGCCTGTTGGGGCGACTGAAAACTAATACAGCTTAAGTGTGTTATCCATAAGGTACGTCCTTAATCGCGTTGAAAAAGCAAAATAAACTAATTAATTTTCTCCTATTTCAAATTTTAAGAAGTTTTCATTTCCCTCTGACCCCTAGTATGGGTCTAAAGACTGTTATTCAGTTTATTGCGTGAAATGTAACATGAGTACAATAAAAAAAGGAAGCAAGTTGCAGTTGGTAATTGGAATGAAAAAAAAATCGGTGTTAAATATTAATTCTTGGTATGTGTATTCTATAGCGGATGTGAAGATATCTAGCTTCAATCTTGTTGCGTGTCCGGACTACTTGATGACGATCTCTGAATTCTTTACGAAAGATGTTACAACGTCTGCTGCAGATCCGTCGACCGCTGTTACTCCCGACTCTAAACTAGAAATTAAGCCAAAGGCAGGTACGTAATGTCATAGATACCACTTGTTTACTCTATGATTCATTAGCCCGGTACTTAATTTCATAGGTATAAGTTATTTACTCTGGACAGCTGGGGGCATCTTGTCAAGCTGTAAAAATGTGTTTTTTTTTCTAACTACCTAAAAATTCATCAAATTCCACAGGATTTATATTTCCGTAAAGAAAGAACTAGTTTATTATGCAGTGTCATATAAATTAATTTTTCTACGTTTGTACCGTAAATAGTGTATTAAAAGCCCAGTTGAAGCTAAAGCCCACCCCCTAAAATGCTGTAAAGTCAAAATCATGAAATAGTGGAGTTACAGCCCACCCCGCAAATTGTCGTTTTTCTACGAAAAATTACCTAAAAGTTATATGATGTGAATAAAAATAGTACTGCTTGCTATGTTTACTGGCCCCTTCTCCCTCCCTGTAGTAATAGCGGACTCTTCCTTTAGCTCCTAGCACCTGCACAAGGCATCTCTTACCTAAGCCTCCTCCCTTCTTCACAGCAATTAAAAGAATGTAAAAATTGGTCTTTGAGGGATCATTCTAAAGCTTCGAATTTTTTGTAATAGATGTCCAGAAAGGTTAGAAAATTGATATTGCTTGATTTAAAACCCACCCCCTATTTTTGCCAAATTAACTGCATAAGCCCATGTGCGTTTAATCCACGATTTACGGTAAAATTCTGTAAAATTTCCCTACTTCCAACTCATTTGCTGTAAATTGAGCTTGAATGTTTGGTTCTTTTTGCAGCTCATGTAGAAGTTGAACCCGAGCCTCCTGCTGAGGGTAGTTTTACTCTCAACCTTAACCTGGAACAACCAGATATCATTTTGGTTGAAAACATGTCTCTGCTCAACACTGAAGCAGTCATTTTAAATGTAAGTAAAAATGTCTTACAAATTACAGTGCCACCAAATCAATGTTTTATGGTCTTGAGAAGGAAAAAGTTTTTTTATTTAAATATTTATTACATTATTTGGTTCCTTAAAAGGGGCCCACACAAAGATGTTACATAGCAGTTTCTTTTACCTACATGGTTGTACACACATTTTGCAGTTCACGTGTAAAATTTCTCTGGATCAGTGTTACACAAACTATGAGCAGTGCTGAAAAAGTAAAGTAATTTTACGGGGAATTTCTCTACTGCGGTATGGTTCGTGAGAAATAGTTGCTTTGATCCACAGTTTGGGAGCAAATGACAGGGAGGAGAGATCTTCTTTGCAGTGGTACTTTTCCCATTTTCTGGGTGGGTTATCCCGTCTTCTTACTTTCTGGAACAATTCTAGGTTCATGAAAGTCTTATTGCAATCGTGTTTAAATGACTCCCAATGTCACTAGCAAGTAAGAAAAGGATATCCCATCCACAACTTCGTTGTCCGCAATGAGAAATTCAGGTAGAACAAATGCATGAGCTGTACAACAAATTGTCTAACAGTTTTCATTTTTTTCTATTACAGCACTTTATTACTGCACGTATAAAAAAGACGCCAGAGTATCTGAATTTTATGGCTTCGATCAGTAATTTGCAAATTTTGAGTTGCATTTTCAACCCGGAATTGCGAGAAGATACAAAAGCTGAGGTTAGTGTGCAAAATCTGTAATTTGAATTAACTACAGTAGGCTGGTATTTGTTAAAAATGAATCAAGTCTGGCCTGTCAGCCAGTCTGCCTAAATGACTAGTTTTGAAATTGTCACATTTGATTGATAAATGCAGTATTCTTAGGACATGCTGTTAACGTGGGTACAGAGGAACAACAAGACTCTATCTGGTGGTAAATAAGCAGCATCAGCCACTAGGCTGCGTTCCTTATAATGTATGGGTTTATTACAAATGGGTGTGCATAGAAACATGCAATTACAGTCTTTGGTGGGAAGTAATGAACACTCCAGAGGTGTGCCCACATACACCCCAACACCACAGTTGGTAAACTTCATTTCTTAAATTAAAATTTACGCACCTTTTCCCCCCACAACAAATTTGCCATTACCACCATTAATATTTCTGTAAATAACATTCAAACTTTTAAATAACAAGAGTTAGAATAACTTTCTTACTATCTGCAATATACTAACCTTCAGTGTATGCTAAAATCTCTTCGATTTACCCACTAGGGGCGCAGGGGGCACATTTTATATAATACTGCTACTGTATATGGCCATAGCCCTCACTTCGTTTCGAGCACGCGTGTAGTACACACACACACAGCCTGTTATGCCATAAATTTGCGTATATCGCCATACCGCCAGCATAACGAACTACTTGCTTCCGTGAATTTTCCGAATTGTACGTGCGTAAAAACTTCACAAGACCAACATCCTGCGGGTCGTAAGTGCGAACTTTGTGAGCTTCACGATGTGTCGGCTGTTAAGAAAATTCTAAAAACGTGGAACTAAACTGTACAACGAAGGCTAGCTAGCCTTCGGGATCGTTAGAACCCCGTCATCTATCTGGTAAGACATCTCTTGATAACCGTTCAGAACTTTAGGAACTGACGTTTCTGCTCCGGTTGTTTTCCTGTTGCACACCATAAATGCTGCACGCAATGAGAAGACGTCTCCATCTGTTGTTCATGGTAACTTTAAATGCCAGCGGTTCACCAGGTGACTCATCACTGTTCAGAAACGACAAGCTACTTTCTGCGCGCAACATTCACATGGTTATTTCTACAGTGCATGATTCTACAAAAACTGATAGGAATATTTCGTTTGACTTGATGCGTGCACAGATGACAGCCGAGGTCAAATTTAGTGTCGACGACAGTTTTTCAGCATTTGAATCCAAGATTGCTGCTCTCATTTCTTCGCTTGGCGATTGCCAGCCTGTTCCTGCTCCCAATGTTCCAGCAGAGGTGCTGCCACCTAGTGAGGCAGACACCAATCAATTGCCGTGTCTCCAGGAGGAGGCAGGCGATGAGCATGTCGAGCAACGCAACATTGCACAACATCACAAAGACTTGGGCCACCGCTGTGCCGCAGATATTTTGAAATCTTCTAAAACTGATAATGTTTCGTAAATTAAAAAATCAAAGCAGTGTAATATGAATGTAGCTAGCAATTCAAATGTGTCTAATGCAAGTAAACTTGCCGGCCCTCAAACAGACAAGCCTGAGCTGGAGATGAACGACAGTAAACTTGCTGACGGGGCATAATATTGTTTTGAGTGAGAAAGTAAAGGCAACAAAAAACCCAAGTCGCGCGTCCCCCTAAAGTGCGTACAAGGGTCTAGCCCTCCCCATAAACCTTCCGACCGAGAAAAGTTCAAAAGGAAGGAGGAGAGTTCTATGACACTAGCATGACAAGCAGGGACTTTCATCCGAGTTGCAAAATAAAATTCTTAACCTAGAAAACAAACTCGAGAGGATAGGTGGATCTCTTCAGCGCTAGTCAAGCGATTGCCAGCCAATCTGATCGCCAAGTCACCATAGGAAGGGGACAGCCGCTTTTGGCGCAGTTGTAACGATACGTCTCACAATGGCCAAAGGGTCGCCACACATCACCTAATCACCGCACATCGCCGTCTCCATATGCCACACAGTAGGAGGTCGCTTCTCTGTAGGGCTACGTCGCCGCGTCGTCGGTGCCAGATATCCCAGTGACCTGGCCGTCAGGTCGCCAGCTAGCCGTAGTTCTTGCTGGTCCTCTGTTGGCCACAGTCAGGTAAGGCATTCGCTTTATGACCTGTATTTGAATCAAAAACTTGCTGCACTTTAACGTATGTGTGAAAATGATCCCTGATTTCAGAAAATTGACGCTGCTCTTCCCAAGCAGAGCAGAGTCTATTTTATTGATCTCCGTTCTTTTGGGCGGGACGACTCGGACTATCCCGACGAATGCGACTGTCATCCAGATGACTCTTGCAGTGATGATGAAGCCACTCGGATTCGTCTACATGTTAAGAAGACTAAGAATAAAGCTGACATTTTTCGGCGAGGGGCCTGATTTCGCCCCCTGGGAGGGTTTTTCCATTGCTCTTAAAGAGTCGAAGTTTTTTTCAAGGATTATGTTCCGCCTGAAGTTAATCCTGGCGATCTCTTCCCCCTCCCTCCCGACACACCTCAGCTGACTCTGGGGAAGAGCGGTTTTCGTCAATTCAGCTGCCGCATTCAGAAGTTGCTTTTCATCAGCATCCAGGAATCATTGACACGGAAAGGGGAAAAGCCGATCTCCGTTTCTAAACCTTCCTCTGCACAACTCAAAGGTTAAGAAGTTTTGCTTCCGCTCAACGGGGCGGGGTGTGCCTTCCAAGCGTCAATTCGAATATTTCACGTCTAGTCAACCTATGTAGGCGAACTCGGTTCTCAAGATGCCTTCCTTGATCTCTATCCCCCACCTCATATTACAAATAGGATGATTATTTTATGGTGCGGCATAAGGGCTAATTCTCCCGCCGAATTTGCATATTCGGCGACCACCGCATACTTGAACTCCTGGTAGCTGAAAAACTGGATTTGGCTACTGACCACCTAATCATCGAAGATTGTCGGAACCTCATGAAGCGGGCATCCTTGTTTCACAAATACAGTTTCGTGTGGAGCTCAAGACGACTTCTGAATGTGGTTTTTTGTCGAAGGGTTGCTGCCCTTGCCTCCGCCTTTAAATAGCTTGTTTAAACCCTTTGGTCAGCTACAGCTTTTACCAATACACAAGTCTGAACTTCTGTTCAGAGGTAAATTGCTAGAATTAGCCCCAGAGATTCGGGATAAGACAAAACCAGCTTCAGCTTCAAAACTTGTACACAGCTGCAAGAAGAAGAAAACAACATACCCTTCCTAAGTCGTTTGTACTTCTAAGACTCTGGAAGTCAGTCGAAGGAGACGAAGGTTGACACGCCTACGAAGATACCATTGCCACCCCTGAACGTCGGCGCTCTCGATCATCCTTTCGCAGCAACTCCCCTTCTCAGATCATGGGTAATGGGTAGTGGTGGTTTCAGAGGAGCCATGGGATCCTTCAGGGTTAGAAGAAGGAAGTCATGCTGTTGACTCAGACCTCTTGCAACCTCCCCATCTTCACCGTCTCGTGGGAGGAAGGTTGAGCTGTCACTTCCCACAGTGGAAGGAAATCACTTCTGATGCCTTCACTCTGTCCGTCATACAGCATGGTTATCTACCGCCGTTCCTGTCGGTATCGCAAATGCTCCGCCAAACGTGAGTCTTGAAAAGGAAGTCCAGAAGCTACTTCTGAAAGGAGCCATTCAGCTTCACCTTCCAACACCAAGAAGTTTTGGAGCCAGCCAGTGTCATCGTAAAGCGTGGAGGAGGGATGAGGCTTATTTTCATTCTGCAAAGATTAAACAACTTTTAGTCAAGGAACATTTCAAAATGGAGATCATCCAGTCCATACGGGAGGTGCTTAAAAGAAACGAGTTTACAATCTCCATTGATTTAGAAGACACCTTCTTTCAAGTTCCTCTTCATTCCTCCGTCCATCACTTTTTCCGCTTTTACTCAGGGTTACAGACGTTCATTTCACAGTCCTTCTGTTTGGGTTGGCCACTGCCCCTCAGGTATGCAATGAAAAGCATAAAATAAGCGTATTTTAGCACATATACTGAAGGTAAGTATGTTAGGATAGTAAAAACTAATTTTAAACAGTGTTAAAATTCCGTTGTTTTTACAGTGTCCATAGAATTTTGACATTACCAGATGTTCGCTGTAAGGACGCCTTCAGTATAATGAATTTTCTGTGTCAAGAAACTTTTTGGTGCTCTTTTTGGTGCTTTTTGGTGAATCATTTTGCATTCTTCAAACTCCTCTCACAGATATTGAGTCCATGTGAAATTAACATATCTGGTAACACCCCCACCACAGAAGGCATGCATCTGGATGTTGATATAAGCGACATAGAATTGCACGTGGCCCCTGGATCTGTGCGGCTGATGTCTTCCATATCTAGCATGTTCCGTCCTATACCGGTAAGTACAAACTAAAGCAGGAATCTTTTGCCTTACTCATTTATATCCTCTTCTCTTTTTTTGTTCATACTGTTGTATCTAGTAGAACAGTTGCGAGTGTGGTGTTTCCCTTTACTGTTTTAAATGGATCTTGTGGTAATAAAATAATAAATAATTGTTTTCTTATTGTAGTGTAAAATAAGAAATAATTATTTTACACTTGTTTTGTTTTACACAGGTTTACAATAAACCTGTGTAAACAAATACCTATCGTAGCTGATTTTGATGGGTGTTCGTTCAGGTCTTCTCGCTGCAGTTTCATTTCTCTTCATTTGCACTTACCTATTTATAATCCCAGTTTGAGGGTGACTGTCCTCACGGACTCCGTCACCTCGCACAGGCACTCCTTCCCAGCTTCTGTAGTGCCTGCTCCCCGATTAGCCAACACACAGTCCCAAGATGGCTGCCAACTGAGAGTCATTGTCATGTCAAGCTCCCAATTAAACCCGTTTTCTGAACTGAATCTCGTTTCAAATCATGGACTTGTCTGGGGTGGGCAATCCAGAGCAACGAGAGACGCCACTAAGGCATCAGTGTACCTCCAACAACAGTGAACCTGTTATAACAATAGTTCTTTCAGACTATCCAAAATACTTGCCTTCAATTCTCTATACTAATTTCGTTTAATTATGCCTTGTTATCTAAACCCAAACTTTAATGCTATCCTATGATGCTCGTCTTAGCTAGGTGACTTCATCGCTGCTATCTAAACTGCCATTTTTTCGTTGGAACGGTCACGTTTCAGCTTCGACTTGTGGGCGCTGGATAACACCTGGCGATAGACATGTTCAATGCCGTTATTGTCACCTATGTGATTTTCTTTAGAACCCATCTTCAGAAATATGTTCCAGTATCCCGATGCCTAAATCCAGACTTTCGGGATCAAGTGGCACAAATCTGATCTATGGAAAGAACTGCAAACAAAGAAGTGATCAATGTCCGTAAATTCTAGGAACTCATCAGACCTGTGATCGAACAAGGGGCAGGGTTTCCTACGGGGCATTGAATTCTGGTAAAATGCTTATATTTTGGAAAAAAAATTCAAGTTCTTGAAAAACCTGAATTCCAGAAAAAATACAGAAAGGCTGAAAATGTCCTTGGAAATGTTGTTGACTTGATATTTGCCTTATAATAATAATAATAATAATAATTCTTTGTAATTAAAAGCAATTAGTCTGAGAAGGGTAATAGTATTGCCGCTTATACTCAGCCAGTCAAGTAATAATACCGAATCTCCTGCTGTGATCCCAGAGTCAATACATAAACCAAGAAAATTCAAATAAAAACGAACAAAAAGGAACAAAAAAATAAATAAATAATAATAATTTTATGTTTGCTTCAATGTCATAGCACCATTTTCAAATCCTTGTTGCTTTAAGGTTATGAAGGAAGAAAATTACAGGTTTGTTAAGTATACGCCTGCATTAAAAAAAAAATTGCAGTAGTGGGCCTATATGTGTGACGATAAATTAGTGGCAATTATAGAATAAAATGAACAAACCCAGCGTACACTTGTCTTCGTGATGGTCTCCATGTTGGTTACTTTGGGTTTATTCAGTTAAAATAAAAGTGTTAACCGTGCAAATTTTAACCAGCAGTAACGTCTAGACCATTAAGAAAATAGTCCAGATGAAATTTAAATTGCGGTAACGTTATCATTATCATTTTATTAGGCCGATAAAATGTGGCCTTGTGGCTGATAAAATGTTCCCTTGAATAAATGAAGTTGGACCTAGAAAAAACTTGTAAAAGACCTAGAAAAATATTGGCCAAAGACGTATGAACCTTGAAGGTAACTAGCAATGTAGAATCGTCCAAGTTATCAAATTAGGTTGTGTCTGACTTTTCTAAAAAATCCAGTGTGATTCCTGAACTTTCTTAAGACCAGTTTGTGTAAAGGGTTAATGTATTGGCAGCAGGCTGGCATTGATTTAACAGTAGATCAAAAATTGTTTCTATAGCCAACCACCGAAGAAGACGAAAAGAAAGAAGCTAATTACAGTGACCTGTGGAAAGTGAAACCATTAGATGCTTTTTCATTCTGGTATCTGAAGCCTGGTAAGGAATCATTGATAATTTCATAGGATAACTAATGTTTGACTTTAAACAAATAATTTTAACTTGTATTAATATGTATTTTTGTGTAGTTTTTGTGTTATGTCATGATGTATTAACAAAGTTAAAATGAAATTTGTTGCAGAAGTAGCAGAGGATGCTCTCATGTTATCAGAAATGTCATCAAAACCTCATTTAACTGAGCAGGTATGAAGAATTTGATTAAATTTTTAAAAAATATTAAAAATAAAGCTTAATAA
Source organism: Lithobius niger (assembly GCA_023313725.1). Lineage (NCBI taxonomy): Eukaryota > Metazoa > Arthropoda > Chilopoda > Lithobiomorpha > Lithobiidae > Lithobius > Lithobius niger. The sequence continues at coordinate 1,698 of JAHWFP010047316.1, read as the reverse complement.
TTTTCACTTTCATCCGAACATTACTCCCTTTAAGTATTGGCTTAAATCATTTCATTTCATGCCCGTGTCCAAACCTTAACTTAAAGCTTCCTTAAAGCACCAGATGGCATCCCTGCTTATATCCCACCAGGCATTGCCACCAAGCTACCACTTTCGTTTGGACATGGTCCTTGGTGGTCATGTGTCAATGCTCTGTGAAAAATGTCCAACTTAGGAATTAGATCTCTTTTACACCAACATGCTTGTACTGCCGCCGGTGTAGGACGTGCAATTTTGGGAACATATGTGCAATGTTTGACTTTTGACATCTGAAGACCAGATCATGAGTATTGTTGAGGCTGAACGTAAGTGTAAATATTCCAGTGGAACACAGTCACAATGCCGATGTTCTGCTTCGCCACATTCGGCGTACCATTCTTGGGACTGTCTTCTAATATTTTTTTAGACTTCAATTCACTCCGGCAACCCGAATTTTCAGTTCAGAGGCCTCAGTTTCCCACTACCTTCCTGTGATGGTCTGTCTTTCGATAGGCTATCGTTGCGTTTTTGTAGAATGTTACCACCATTTCGGTGTGTGTTTACTCGAGAAACGTCAGAGACACGCAACCTGCTTTGATGATGTATCCAACACTGAATTTGGATAAAATGGCAGCAGATTTATCACGGCTAGTATAACGAGTATTTCCAAAATCGTTCGTAGTGCATGCCAGCACTAAAACATAATTTACAAGTGAAAATGCAGTTAATACGAGAGAGTTTGGTTTTTATTCAGAGTTTGGGAATCCAGCTTTCCCATTTTAAGCCAATCAATTTATCACTACTGTATTTACAAGGAAGAGATTTATATTATAATTCTTTATACTACCCCGTTTTCATTATCAAGGCGTAGCCTAGTTCACTATGTAGCTGTTAGCTTCTGTAGCTGAGAAGACCGCTGTTCGTTTGAAAGGAGAAGAGGACTGGCACGGGGCTGCCGCCGTATTTACTGACTTAGACGAGGGCTACCCTCACACCGAGTTTCATCAAGTTTACACGACCAGTTTTTGAGCCCCGAAAGGCCACTTGACGATGATAGAATTGGCAATGGGAGCCTCCAGCATATGATTTTCTTCACACGTGACTTTTTCTATCAACTTTTAGTATCTTAAGGTGTTTGGTTGTGGAGGTGGGGTGATGTGGGTGATCAAAGGAAATTTGTAGGCAATACGTTCAGCTCCTTCACGTTCATCCCCATCCATAAATAATGATGAGTCCTTTAGTCAACTTGTAATGACCATCAGTGGTTAAGCTGGATGTGTTCGTGTAGACGTAGGCCCACACTAAAGTAGACAACACTGTGACAGCAGAACTATGTGCACCTTTGTTAACACTGACTAAGGCAGATAGGTTTTAGTTCTTTGAGCAGATTTTATCCTTGTGTTCATATCCTGTTGTTAAATTCCTGCAAACGTTTGTTTTAATGATGTTTGCTTTTTTTTTTTACAAGATTGCCAAAGTTGCATAAACATTAGAGACGTGCAATACTCGAAAAATTCGAGCCGTGCTTAGTATGCAACTTTTGTGCTCAAACTCTGCTCATTGCTGACATTCATGCTCGTAAAACTTGACTTCGGTGAAAATGCAACAATTTGCCAATTTTTGACTGATTTTGACATTCCCGCATGCTAAATTCATCGTCGTGACAAGTGCTTTCCAGTG
>JAHWFP010047306.1:0-11855 GCA_023313725.1 Lithobius niger | reverse complement strand
CACCTCTGAGACTTGACTTGCATACAACATTCGACATGCAAAATTGTCTAAAAAAATTACAAGTCCTTGCATTCCATTTTCATTTTCCATTTTCTAGTCTCGCCAATGTACACGGCATTGCAGTCCTTGCAAGGTACTCTATACACTCCTTTTCTGGTGTTTGTACTCGTGCTAGTTCTTGCTCACCCTGGCTTTTTGGGTCACCTTCGGTCGCAACATTTTTTTCATTCTCTTGGTGTTGGCCCTTCCTTTGTATCTTCTTGCCCAGTCCTTCTTCGTTTTTAATAAATGCTCTGAAGCCATTCTTTCTAAGTTCTTGCTGAATCGGGCAACGAACTCCCTCAAGGTACGTTAGTGTCAGTCTTGGTTTTTATATTCAAGGTTGGATCACTCGTGGTTACACTTTTACATTTCTCTCTGTTTCCTGTCTTTGCTACAGCTTTCGCTTTCTTCATAAGTCCATTAATCATTCCACCGGCGTACTCTAAGCTCAAGAATTTACCATTGGCTTCTTCAAGATGTGGGTTGGCAAGATGATCACTGCTCGAATTTGTAGCCAGCCGAACAAACTCATTGAGGGCAATGGCCTTCAGTTGTACTTTTGGGTGGCCTGAATGGTAGGGGATGCCTCTCATGGTAGCCATTGGTTTCTTGTATGATTCATACGACACTCGGCCTCCCTCTAGTCTGCACACCTTGACATCAAGAAAAGGCAAGGCGCCATCCTTTTCTTCTTCCATGGTGACTACAATCCCCGGCCTCCAGTTGTTAACCTTCGTTAGTACCTTATTAAGCTTATTCTTCTTCAGCACAGCATAGGTGTCGTCCACGAACCTCTTCCAAATTCTCACGCTAAGCCCCGACTTCAGCACCATTTCATCCAGATGTTGGAGTACCATCTCGGAGAACCATTGGGGCTCCTCCAACTTGCCAATAGACCCGTCCCTCAAATTCCACATATATCGATGCCAATAGGACTTTCAACAATGCTCTGTCTTTCTCATACTCCACCCTTGCTACTTTCCACCTCCTCTTCGATAATGCCAGCATTTCCAAAATCATTCGGTGTCCAAGGCTTGGGAATATTTTGACAACGTCGAAGGAAACCATAGTTTCTTCATCACCAAGTTTTAGGTCTTTGAGTTCAACAAGCAGGTCACTATTTTGCTCAATCTGCTGCTTCCATTCACATACTTCTTTAGCTTCTCAGCGACCACCCAGTCAAGCTTTTGCGCCATTCCGCCCTTGGCCGATGTAATAATGCGAAGGGGGGGGCTCCCTCTTTATGCGTCTTGACTTGGGCAAAGATGGTGGATAACCGCTGAGGGGGTTTGGGTGCAAGCTCGACCAGCTCTTCTTTTGTAATATGCCCTTTCTCTTTAAGTCGGAACAAGGATATAATCCGAAATCAATCATGGGCTGATTCCCGTAGTTGACTCCCTTATCGACGTACATGTCAGACTCTTCAAGTTGTTGCCGCACTTTCACATCATGCTCTTCCTTAGAGATCACTACCGTCAAGTTCGCTTTATCAGCCTTACATATTACTATATTAGTACGATCTCTCAGCATCCTAATAGCCTTGGCTTGGGCCACAGTAACATTAGCCTTAACACTTGGCGGGGGCTTCACAACCATCTGCTGCAACTTCAACCTCAACTCAGGCACCCAGGTATACCCTACCAGTAGTCTCTCCATATCAGCCTAATAATATTACAAACCTGATTGGGAAAGACTTGCGAGGGAAACTCGAAGTTGAATGGAAGATTGCGTTTAAAGAACGGCCCGAGTGATACAGTGGGCAAGGGTGAACCAATCGACTGAATATAACAGACAGCGGCAATTTCGAATTCTAACCGTGTATTGGACTGAAAAACGAAATGTAAACAGAGTTCAAACTTACCTTTAAGATGCCTGATGACGACTACAGTTAGTAGTTGAAAATGTGCAGTTAGTAGACTATCTTCGTTGTGAAAGTGTGCGTTTTTGTGAGTCTTGTGTGACATTTTTCAATCGTTGTAGTGTTTCACAGTAAGATGAATAACGGTGTTTTTACTGATATTAGGGAAGCACAATCCCAAGCCTTTTTGAAGAAAGTTCGAGCTCTGGTGAAGTGTAGGGAAGGAATTGCAAGGTTTGAGTGCTATTTAGCTTTTAATCTTGCTTGTAAACGGGAGCGAGTGTTCACCGCTAGTTTGAATGTGAAACCGAAAGCGGGAGGTGAGCGCGCCCGCACCATCGCGCTTTTTCCAAGAATTTTCCAGACTTGATAAATTCCCTGAATTTTCCCGGTTTTACCGGTTTTCCATGTAGAACGCCACCCAGTTATTGCACTTTACAATCATCACTGGGTGTTACGGCTCAGAAACAGTTTCATTTATATTAGGGCGAGGAATAATAAAATTACTTAATGGCTTCTCGGCATCAGAATAAGTCAATAAAGAGAACTTTTTGATGTAAAATTTGGAAAATGACCATATTGCAGCCAAAAAATAAATTTTTTTAAAACGGTTCTTATTCAGTCAATTGAAGTATCGCCTGTATTTTCATTTGCATGGTGGTTGGTTACTCAAATATATCAAAACGTCAACCCATGCGAGTCAAAGAACTATTGAAAGCAGCCATAAAACATAGCGTGATGGTAATGACATTTTTTTCTCATTCAACACCATTCTAAGGCCCATAACCTTTATTGGTGAACTTTGTTTCCTTGCAAGTCATAAATTCATGCAAAATAGCTTTTCTACTTGCTAGAAAATACAAAAATTAAACAGTTTGTGATAATAAAAATTTCAGTTTTTTAAAAGTGAAAATTTGACATTATCTGAGAATTACCCATATAACTATTTTGTATTAATTATTTTCAAGTAGCAGTCGAGCACGATTGCAGCATTTGCAGGAAGACACTTGGCTGACTTGTACTATTTTAAAGGACGATCATCTGTCCCTTTTCATGATTGGCTTTCGACCAGCAATATATTTTGGATTGGGTTCTGACTGGCAAATAGCAGTTTGGCACAACATTGTAATTAAGCATTTTTTTTCACTTTGTTTCTGTCACAAACATGTTATGAGTTCTAAATTGGACGGTGTTTCCTTCCACATTGTACATCAGTGTATCGACCTTGAGTGTCTCCATTATTCATCAAAGTAAGTTTCTTTTAAAGTAATAATGTTGTGCCTACTGGCTAACAAAATGCTGATATGACTACTATATTTTGTCACTATTTGTTAATTAGTGTTGTCATAGACTCCCGTTTCTCGGTTGTTTTAAACTAAGATTCGTAGGGAAACCTGGATAATTTCATTTGTCTGTCGTGTGTATGCGATGCTACATCAAAGTAAGTTTCTTTAATCGCAATTTTGTGATATTGGCTAACAAATGCTGATTTTCGTTCGCTTTGCTCACTCAATCAGCACATCTCACTTACTGCCCACTTCTTGCCTTAGTGCAGACCTCATGGTGTCACCGAATTTCTATAACAGGCATTGTGAACAACTGCCTATTTCCAGTATGGCATCCGTCTTTCCTCTTGGGGAATCCGGATCGTTTAATTTTTGTGACCCAACTGCTTATTTCCATATGTTTAAGCTCAGCCTACACTTAGCAGCGGGTGTTTGCTGATTTGCATTGTTGCCCAATAACAATGTTTAAAACAATGTAAAACAATGATACTGATCATTCAGGGACCTGTAACTTCAGAATAGCATGACCAATAGAAATTCTGTGGTAAGGTGAAAATCTCCACCACGTTAGCTGTTCATAAAGACCATTCGGACCATCACACACCAAATATTAACTGAGGAGATGCAGGAATAAAATTCACATATATTCGGTTCGTTAGGGGTTTAATATATAGATATTTATTCATGAATTCAGTAAAACTGTAGATTTTGCAAAAAGTGTAGGTCCTTCAACATGATTACGTGTAACCTCGGTATTGTACAACAAATGCGGATATAGGTACAGCCTTTGCTTTTATTAGAAACGTTCTAGGTCACAAAATGAAAGGGGATGGTGCTATGTTGCTGGATGCAAAATCGGTCGATAGTGATTGCTTGTGCCGTATGCAAACAAATAAGTCAGAAGGGATATGGTATAAAAACCACTGCCAAACCATTTTGTAATACAACCATGTGTTTTATTCTAGTATTGTAGTATTACTGTGAACTGACACTGGATTTTATGTTTTTTTTGGGTTTTGCTTATTTTTTCAGAAACTTGGCAATTGGAATTGGCATACAGAATTTTCCAGAAGGAATGGCAGTTAGTTTGCCATTGCGCGGAGCTGGTTACTCCGTTTGGAAAAGTTTCTGGTAAGGTCATCGCCGATTTCTTGGGTTGCCTTTTTCTAGCTGATGAATTAGGGTGTCAGGGTTGTGCTGTTTAAATTCTTAATCATATGCTGAACATGTAATGTATTATCACTTGTGTTTGATTAAATTGAAATTGGGGATACAACTTTGGATATAGGTATCGGTACCGGTATCGACAAAATTTAAAAAATCATATCGGTTTCGAATCAGTAAAGTTGGTATCGATGCAATCTTAGTACAAATGCTAAACGTTAGGCCTATCGGTCACAGATCTACAACGATATAAGCTCTTGAAGTTAATTTTCTGTTCCAAAACCTCTTCAATACTGCGATTTTTTTAAACTAACGATACTTTTTTGATACTGTACCTACGATACTACAAAATATCGTTACCAAGTTTTCAATTTTCGATACCTCTATCGATACCAAAAAAGTATTGGTATTAGTGTCGAAATTCAATAGTATCGTATACCCGTGCTCTCCTCCTAGGCAAGGTTCTGGTGATGCACTGTGAGCTTCTGCCAGTGGGGTCCAGGACTGAGCCCTGGACGCTGATGCATTTTCGACTGTTTGGGACCATTTCAGGCCTCTGATGTTTACCTAGGCTGTGTAAGTGATGGGAAGTTTGCATCAGAAATAATGGGAAAAAATGTACCTAGAATTTTTGGGAAAAAAATTGTTTGGGAAAAATGTGTTGTCCTAGGCAACTACCTTGTTTGCATTCCCGTAAAATGGCCATTGCACTTCTTTCCAGCTTGGTCCACTTATTCCTCACTGATGGAAGGTTTGTGTTGTAGGACATTCTTGGAAGAACTCCATGCTGCATTTTTTCAACAGTGCCAAGGTTTAGAATTTGAGTAATGGCCTTGTGACAACACAAGCTAACTAAGAAAGTTTGGAAAGCTTTTAAGCTCTGCTTGAGCCTATACGTATGGTTCATTCCAGTAGCACATTTGGTAAATCCTCTGCTAGTAAGCAGAATGTCCTTAATTTGAGTCTGTTTGGGCAGTCTTTAAGGCTGTCTGCTGCAGTAACCCCTTAACCTTATGATTTGTCGTTCACAATAAGACTAGCCAACTAATTTTGCTGTTGAGTGAAGTGTTCGTCATGTTACTGTGAAAGTTTTCATCAAATTTTGAGTTATAATTCGGAGAATGAATATATTTACCGTTCATTTTCGCAAAATGCCAGCCTTTGAATATTAGCAGGACGTAGATATAGTCTTCTTTGTGAAACTGAGCGGTAAATACATTCAGCCGAATTATGACTAAAAAAAAAACTAATTTTGACAAACTGAGTTTTGCCCATTTACAGCTGATCCGTAAATATCGTTTCGGTGAACAAAAACCAACTGATTGCTGATTTTTTTTTAATCATGGCTAGTACTTAGTATTGGCTTTGAATCTTTAAAATCAAGCTAGCCAATCTTGCTAAATACTAAACTGCAGTTCTGTAGTTTTCACCGTTACTAATTTTGTGTCCAGATTCATCATTCGTAAATCATAACGTATTAATTTCCATTTGTGAATGCCACAATGATTGCGTGCTGTTTCTGTATAGCGCTTTTAAGCCAGAAGCAGTCGCCATCTTGTGTAAATGAGAATGCTTTTGATTCTGGTCTCCAAAGTACCGAAAATCCATCCAAATAGCAAAAATCTCTGGATGTCGTGCAGCGCTCAGTGCTTGATTTGTATTCGGGAGGCAAGTCTTAAAACATGGAAATTCCATTTCTTTTGGTATGCTTCTGAGAAGCGAAAATCTTCAATTATACCAATTTAATGTCTGCTAAGCGGAAATCTGAAATCATGTAAGCTTTGACAAGAGTTGGATGCATCCAGGAAGCAAAAATCATCTGGCATGCAAACTAGACTCGTCTGGGAAGCGCAATTCCTATTTTAAAAGTAGTTAAATTTTGAGACGAAATAAACACTGAAGATTGACAACTCTTTAGTTTTCCAGTATACTTTTGATTATTATTCAAACACTTTAATTTAACTGAATAATACAGGAAATTGTTCCGAATCACAGTGAATGTTGACAATTCTTTAGATTATTATTCAAACACTTTTTAATTTAACAAAATAATGCAGGAAATTATTATTAAATGGTCTAGTGCTTAAAAGTATTTCCATATTTTCTTTGATTAGGTATTTAAGAAAAGTTCTGAAAAATGAAGTTTTAAAAAGTAGTTAAACGGTACTTTTATTATAATATTTAGTGAATTCCTGTGAGTTGCGAAAACGATGGTATGCAAATCACATCTTGAACAAAATTAAAACAAAAGGAAAACACAGTAATAGTTCTCCTTAAATTTTTGGTGAAAATTAGTTGTTCACCTTTTTCATAAAGTTACCTGCACCAGGGAAATCAAATAGTTGCTCCAGCATAAAAATGCGTAAACACACGTAACTATGAGAGTTCCCGATCACAATAAAAAAAATCACAAGAAACAAAGCTCAATCGCACAAACACGGAAATTTCGTCAATTCCACAAATTTTGGGCCCATCTTTTTGGAGGATGTTGGATTTCTTCTCCTAACTGACTTCACCAGGCTCTTGTTTGAGGAAACTTTAGTACTTTCAGACCTGCTGTTACTGTTTAAAACTCACGGATTTGGAGGCCTCCTGTATTTAGCGGGTCATTTTCACTCTCTCGAGGCTAGAGTGGAGGTACGCTGTCACAAGGAAACGGATCGCGGGTGTGGAAGCTCATCATTCTGTATTTTTCTTTTACGTGCACTTGAATTATTAACGATTCTAATACTCTGAGGTGCTTATCTTTTATCGAGTTTGAAACAATCAGGATTTCAGTGTTTTCCCTGTCTGGAGTGTGTTGCGTGCTCATGCGGCAGGCTGCGACACCGTTTTCATCTTTCTCACTTCTTACCATATGCTATAATTTGGCACACTCGCTTCCGCAGTCCCCGCGTGTCTCTCCAACGTAAACGGCATCACATCCACCGCATGGCACGCATTCCCCAGTGTTTTGGATCATGAGTAGCACATCATCTTCTTTACTTTAGGCATCTCGGATCGAAGGCATTCATCTTGCCAGAAATAGGGGTCAAGCCCTTGTTTCCTCAGTATTCTTTGGAGTGTTTCGCTCACTCCATCTACTTAGATAAGATTCATTCTGTTTTGTTCAAGACGTCCTGTGAGTTCTGAATGGCCTCGGTAATTGGTTTTCTAATATTGGCACCTATCTACCTCTTGTTTTTTGACTGATGGGCTCGGTATCGGTTCGGTGGGAAAAAAAGCGATCGTTACACCCTTAGTTCACAAATTCTTGATGTATACCTAAATTATTCAAAGCTGAGAAAGTTTTTCTGGCCACATTTTTGTTAAAACTGTTGTGGATGTCTTCATTGCTACGAGCAGTACGCGTCTTAAATTTCTGTTCAAGGTGAAGGCTTAATCTGGTTCATCTCAGCCAAACGCAACCAAGACAACCAATCCATATGTGTTGCGTGTGTAACGTTCTTTGTGTATGTTGTAATATCCGAAAGAGCTGGACAAATTCTAGCTGATTAGTGATTAAGCTCTTTTTTTCTTTTTTGTTGCAGGTATGGCCAGTTGAGCGGCATGGTCGAACCGATTGCCGGAATTTTTGGGGCTGTAGCCTTATCGTTAGCGGAGCCTTTGCTACCGTATGCTTTGGCTTTTGCTGCTGGAGCGATGATATATGTTGTTGTAGATGATATCATTCCTGAGGCTCAAACTTGGTAATTAGAAGCGAGATCTAGGGTGTTGGCTACAAAAGTGTTCAAAATTTGCTTTCTGATACGATGAAATGGAGCATTTGAATGTGTATATAACTATTTATGCATTGGAGTTTTGTTGTTTTCATCGATATTGGATATTGTTGGGAAGTTCTCTCAACCAAATGGTGTTGATGAGTTTGGGGGAGCACATACAAACGTTAGGGGGAAAGCTGATGGCTTTTAAACAATCTTTGTGCATGTAATGTCACAATGCTATTAAAACAAGGCTTGTACAAATTCAGATTAATATTGGGCTTGGTACCATCTAAGATTACTTTTATCTTTGTTTTTTCTTGAAATCTGATAAATGCTTGGCCCCATGAGTTGTGCATTGTATAAAGACATGTAATATCAACGAAATTTTTGAAACAACCTCCATGACAATTTCGTTTTAGGGTTTGCACAAGTTCTTGAAAACCTGAGAATGTCCTGGAAAATAAAAATGGAATTCCGGGCGTCACAGAGTCCTTGAAAAACTCTAAAGATGTGTTAAAGCCAGAAATACTCATGAAAATTCCGTTAACAGAAAATCTCATTTAAGTTTTCCGTGTGCAACGTATGTTTAAGCATAAAAAAAACTAGTTGCAGCGATTGTAGCCCTAGTGTCACTAAAAAATACGCTCTAATTCAATTTAATAAATACACTCAGTATTTAAAGAATTTTCGATAGGCGTAATAATCTGTCGGATTCTATTTACGGTTTCTATCTTCCTCAGGCCTCCTTATATGTGCTTGTTTGTGTCTTACATTGTTGTTTCAAATACAGTGGAAAACTTTGCTCCCCATATTCACTTAGTGGTGCCCATTTTGCACTCAGTTTGTTCCACTTGAAGAAAAAAAATTAATCTCCAGGCAAAGTCATAAGGTCGTAAAAATGCTTTCCCTCATTGAATAGAAGGCCACAACAGTCGTACACATGAAGCACAATTTAATTTTCGGCAATGTTTTCCTTGTCTTGTCTTGTTCACCTAAAAACGGATTACATTAGGCTGGGGAAAAAAATAAGTTTGGTTCTCGGGCATTTCGAAGGTCGAAAAAGGACCAGGCCACCCGGCTTTTTATTTTATTATTTATTTTCAAAATGCTATGAAAATGCTCCACATTTTTCTTTAACCTTTTAAGCAGTATGAATGTATATATACGTCCAAAAAGAATCATCCCAAACACTGTAACGACGTATATATACGTCGAAGCTTTGAAGGTAAACTATGGGTCGAAAAACGCAATTTTCCGCCAAAATATCGAAATGCGAAACGCTGAAATTCCTGACATGATGTGCATCGATTTCTGTAAAAAAAAAAAAAAAAAAACGTAGTTACCAATATCTACAATTTTATTAAAAGCACTTTAGTTGAGTGTAGACTCACTAAAAACTGCAAAAATGCCTTTCTCATTCTTTTTTCCCAAGTTAAAAAGCAGAAAATTGGTCATTTTTGATCAGCGGTAGCGGTCGAATTATTTGATTGGGCGCTGCCATCTTGTATTAGTTGGAAAGCTGGAATTGCCCTGAATCAAGGATGCTTCCATATATATTACATATGGTTAGGCAATGCTATGCTACGAGCTTGGGGCAGGGACAGTTCCAGTTGCGAGTGGCGCTGCGATCACGATCGGTCGAGCTCGTCGGTGCATTAGCATTGAATTCAATGGGCATGATGTGATACGGTCTCGTTTCGAGATGTTGTTACGGCTACGTAAAGCAAATAAAATAATTTTAACAATGAAGAAAGATAATTTATGGTTCCTCTCGTAACGTAGTGAAGTGAGAAAATGTTTACTTCATTAGAAGTATTTTTAAACACGATTTGAAAACAAGGTTCGCAACGCAACGCGTCATTCGCATTCTCGCCTACTGGTTGCTAGGCAACAACAAGTAACGCAGGCAAGCCATCCAAATTCAGCTGCCCAAAAGCCAAACAAACAAAATAATTGTGAAATATTGAATCAAACACGTTTAATTTTTTTAATTAGTATAAATAAAGCAAAAATAAGAAGAGTTTAGCACCACGTGTCTAAAATTAACCACATAACTCGACGAAAAACTGTTAGACTACGCCAACTGTTAAATCGACAGTTGCCGTCTCGTGATTTCGGCAGTTCTATTACTTTCTACTATCAAATCATGACGAAGCGAAAACTGGTCACAGTTAAATTAACACGTGTCCGCCTGAAGCGGGTGTAAACTAGGATTAACAAAAAACGTAGTTAATACATTGACAGTGTTTGTCAGATCCGTGCATGCATTCCAATGCTACCGCTAGTTTGTGGACATACATAGAACCAAATAGAACTAACCGGTGCAAAGTGAGGCTCCAAATCAACGTCTTTTTTGTCAATTCCCGATCATTTCGTGAGATATCTCGTATCCAGACGTTAAGCCTATAGTGTTGCACGAATCTTCTTCAAAGGAATTTGTTCTGTTGACAAACGTTTTGAATCCTAGCACGAAACAAGCAATCGGCGCAGCCTTTCCCTTATCACCGCAATACTAATTTGGCGCCGCCGCTAACTTTAACTTGCTGCTGGCGCCATCGTGTGAGCGGAACTGGCGGAGCCCCCGGCAATAGCATTGCAAACAGAGCATATTGCCAAACCATATGAAATATATATGGAAGCATCCTTGCCTGAATCTAGGCCTCTCAACATATGTTCTCGATGGCCATTTGGCATTGGCCAATCAGGCGAATTGTAGTAAGCCGTTTCTGGCCGTTTCAGGCTAACTTTCCAAAGCATTTGAAAATCGCGTTCCATTATTTATTAGCTGGTTGGCACCATGTGACCGATTTTGCTTGCTCTCATTGGCTGATGCGCGATTTCAACAGGGACGCCGCCGATCGCTTCGGATTTCACGTGAGCGCTTGACAAGTGTTTTAGTTCGTCATTGCAAATCACAAGAAAGATGCTGTTGCACAAGAAAAAATTAAATCAGCAGTCACGATGCAAAACTAAAATGGAAAAGGAGCCTATAAACCTTCACACTATTGCTTATCAGGTGGGAGCAACGATTTTTAGCCTAACTAACGCCGACTTTCGGACGCGTTTTTGTCAACACGGAGATTTTCGATTTTCATTACCGCCCGTAATTAAAAAAACAACAACGGTTCTCCGAAACTATGAAAGCCATTTGTCCACTTTTTTCCGTGCATTTTAATGAATATCTGTAGCGTGCGTGTGTTTGAAATAATTGTGTCCAATAATTTTTGCAAGAATAAATATTTCGTTAGTGCCTCACTCCACGGGTAACGACGTAAGACGAATGAAATAAAAAGCGATTGACCCGCATGATTTTTGGGGACCCGCCCGCGCCCGAGAACCGAACAATTTTTTTTTCCCGGCCTTACAAACCACAAAGATACAAAAACAAGGCAAAAGAGAATGTATACTTACGATTAAAAGAGTACAAAACACTAAAATAGCCAGAACCCACCAAGGTGCCACCATCTTGGAATAACGTCACATGTTTTCAAATGATGTTTACCTGCAGATTCTGATATATGTTAAACCAATCATTCATAGTTGGAAAGTTTTTCACCACATTCATCACTTTTTCTTTATTCACCGTAATAGTATAAGCTTCACGTCCCAATCGTACTTTCTCAATGTTCTCGTAGTACGATATGAGACATGCTAAATTCCAGATAATGGTCCTACCCAAGTTCATGCTTGGTGACATCATACTTTTTATTTTCTTTGGCGATTGCATTGGCATGATCGTGTTTTATTCGGCCAAAGGGCCTCCTACAAGTCCCAGTATAGATGAAGGGGCATTTGTGTTGG
>JAHWFP010047295.1:0-10788 GCA_023313725.1 Lithobius niger | reverse complement strand
CCCCCCCATCGAAATGGTCTTAAATAATGACTCCCCTAATTTCCCTTATCCCCCCCTCTCTCCCCTCCCCGGCGATAAATAATAACTGGTCCCTTACACCGTTGGATACACTGAAAATTTGACTTTTTACACAGTTGACTTTTTAAAGCATTTTCCAGCCGTTCACATTGTTCCCATTTTCAAAAAGATGATTAGTTCTCGCCAATCACAGATTGAATTTGTCTACAGAATATGCTCAAGGAAGATACATGTTCGCACAGAAAAAAAAAGTCGTAACGACGAATTATAAACAAAAACAATTTTTTTTCTAGTTTGGCTTAGCAATTAATCAGTAACGCTGCGCAGCTTATATCTCTGCGGGCCTTGGGTAGAAACATCTAATTCAAGTGTCGGATACAAGGGCGAGCTTCAGTCAAGGAAGGAAACAGCTCCGCACTTAACTGTGTTTCCGGCTTAGGTTTGCTCGCGCGACCAGAGTTTCGAGTTTGGTTTCGGATTTCAAGACGAATTTCAGGCATCTGGCAACAGGTGTCGCATCCGTACAGTATGGGGTTTTTGATCATACGCTAGAGCAAACTAAATCTAAAGGAGTTGAGAACTCATCATTTTCATAGACTCATGATCATGCTCATCTTTTTTCCATGCATTTTTTTTGCGAAAATAAAGTACTAAGGAAAATAACAAATGAGTGGTGATTATGGGCCGATTCCATAAAATACATCCTTGACACACAAATTTTAAAGAACGCAATATTTCTGCCCACTCTTGGGGGCCGACATCAGGCACATACACACTGCAAAAAACATTTTTACAAACTGTTACAGTTTTCATAAAAACACATGGTCCAAAAGCTAAAATAGAACAACAATTTGTTTCTTACCAGAGTAAAACGAGGGAGGTTTAAGACCTAACAAAGACTAGCGTCCATTTTACCGGAAGTTAAAAAGTAAACAAATAAAAATAGTAAAAAATTTTTTTTTGGGGGGGGGGGGTGGATTTAGCAAAAAATATCCAAAATTACACTTGATTATGTGGCATGGCTTGCAAAATTTCTTTCCACCTTTTAAGAGTTGAAAATTTTTGGTTTAAATTGACCAGCCTCCCCTTGTTGTTCAGAATGGTTATGCCTTCCAGCTGTTTCCTAATACCCATGTGTGATTCGGCAAAGACGATAGATGTTGCTCCCCAGATTGGTATGTGGTTTGTGTCAATATTATGCTTACCAATTGCATTGTCGAGTTTCTTTTTTGAGGTGTTTTCCGCTCGTACTGCTGCCACATGCTCACAAATTCGGCGTCCTGTTGGGCGCCCCGTTTCGCCAATGTAGAGGGCCCCACAAGATTTATCATTCCCTCCCTCCCCCCCCCCTACATTTAACGGCATATACAGAGTTGCGGATAATTTGGAGGTGTTCTGGAAGTAGAGGGCTAGGTGCTGGTGCCGGGTGCTGTGCGGTAGTCTTGGTTAAATTTCTGATATTAGGCTGGGAGGGCTTGAACCATTCGGATCCCTTGTCGTCCGAGTGTTGCACAAAATGCTGGGAATAAAAATGGTACGTACGGGATTTTTGGCCATCCCTGATATTTTGATTGAAGTTTGTTTTGTGAGCCTGCAGGTTGGATTTGATGTTTTTTCCTTTCTTGTCGAAGCACTTTGCACATGAGGGCTGTAACAGTTTGTAAAAATGTTTTTTGCAGTGTGTTTGTGCCTGATGACGGCCCGCAAGAGCTAATGGCTAATTTCCAATTTTCCTTAAAATTATTTACAACGATTTGTGTCTAATTATATGTTTCTTTAATACCAAGTTTTATTAATTTCTTTATTGCGTTTATGTATCAACTGATAAACTGGTATTTTTGTTGTTTTATTATTCTTTTTCACCAGCTTTCTTTTTTAGTGTTGGTGGATAGCGTCGAGTAGCCACTGTCTATACCTATAGCTATACCTATACCTATAGCCAGTCCTATACTTATAGCTGACCAACGGTACTTTTCGTTCGCTTAACTGACTCAATCAGCGGATCCCCTTCAGTCCTTCTCTTGAACGGAATAATGTTAAGGGGACTTTTACGCCGAGATTTTGTCGCCAAGGTAACCGACGTATTCCAATGAAGTATAATTATTCATTTCGTGTTCTTTAACAACAACAGAGGGAACATTGAAGTTCTAATTGTTGTAATTCTAATTTTAATGTTGCAATTATAATGTTCGTTAACCGAATGGTACGGTTTGGTCACTCATGTGTGTGTCCATGTTTTTAGTGAATTAAGTTTCTTTAATCCAATTGTTGTGCACGTTACCTAACAAACGCTGATTTTCGTTCGCTTCGCTCACTCAATTAGTGCATCCTGTTACTTAGATTACATGATGCACCGTTTTAAAAGTGCTCCAGCATCGTTTTTTTTTTGCTGTATAGCCTAGTTTTTTTTTTATTATGTTGGTCTTCTCTGCCCCCCCCCCCCCTCCAACCTCCGCACAAAACATAGCCGGTGTCTGTAAGGCCTATTGAATGACCTAATACGCGTGTTACGACTTTTATATGGCCCAGATACAATAATTTATACAGTGTTGATTTACCCGCGGGTTTGGATTTCTTTCAGTGCATTTTTTGTGCGCACTGGGTAACAAACGCTGATATGCATTCGCTTTGCTCCGCCAAAAATCAATAAATACGTATTTGTGCAACGAAGTGCCCGGTGATAATGGCACATAGCAACGTTCGCCGTCATATTAAGGCGTGAAACGAGTGCATGCAGGGATTGTTGCTGCCTACTTTGAAACAATTCAGCTGAGCTCTGAAAGACCACATCTACGAAATAATAAGGCATTCTAGCGTCTCTAGCTACCAATTCGATGCTAGTCGACTTCGAAATTAAGACCGTAACATAGTTTGGTTTAAAACTACACGCTTTGAGCTGAACTACGAATTCTTTCATTTTACCCATCAACAATCAACTGTTTAGACGAAAATTTGAAATCCATAGCACGTGATCCAAAAATTGTTGGGCATCGTAGAAAAGACATAACACGTATGCAAAGAATGAAAAAAACGTTACTTTTAATTGTAGCGATATTGCTGCACCTTATTATCTTTACGCTCCTAAGGATCTTACTAATGTGATGTTAAAATAAAACCAGACTGGTAAAAACACGACCAAGTTTAGAATGGTTCAGCCTCTCAAAGAACTGATGTGAAATTAAAATGTTGGGAAAATGGCCAATCAAGCCATTGTTGACGTGGCACATTATTACACATCTGCAGATTAGTTGCGATGAGTGTAATACACAATTTAATAAAGAGAAGTGATATCATATCAAAAATCAAAACTGGTAAAAGGAACCGCAAAGTTTAGAACGGTTCGGACCTTGTAAGTTGTTATATCAACACACCAAAATATTCACAAAGTTAATCGCACTGACTAACAGTTCAAAGGTTAAATGACAAATTGAACATGCAACCTTCGAACTATTATTCGGTGCGATTAACTTTGTGAATGTGTTGGAGTGTTGGTATCGTTTCTTTGAAGGACCGAACCATTCTGAAACTGCGGTCCCATTTACCAGTTTGGGTTTTTGATATGATGCAGATTACTGGTCATAAAACACAATAATAAACAAGCTATTTTAACGCAATAATCGGACTATTTTTATTAACAATCAGTATGGTTTGTTTTGCTGGTCACCAAATACGTATGTAAGCCTTCGTAATTTTCTTGCCTACTCGCAAGAAAATTTAAAATTTAAAATTTTGTTGTGAGTAGGCGAGAAAATTATAAACATATCTTTAACTCATTTCATACTGTAATCTTTGTCCAGAAAAGGGCAATTTTCATTCTCTTACCAACAGTGACTATCTTTTCAGTCCCTGAACCATACTAACATTTGAGTCGTTGTTCCCTTAAGCTAATTGGGCGATAAGTATGTCCTCCTGACTGGAGTTTTTTATTTCTTGCAGGAGGTGTAGAGCTATGATTACATCTAGATTTGGGGTTTGTTTTACACCACTGTAATGTGTGGAGCAGTGGCAATCCACACCACTGCACTGTGACTGAGGTTGGCGCTAATGACCTTGCTGTAGATACGCCATAAACCTCATTCTCCCCCCCCCCCATTTTAAGCTTGAGCTTTAATTTTTTAACCACATTTTTCATAATCAAGGGCTTTTCTTCTTTTTTCTTTTTTTTTTACTTTAAAAAAAATATTTTACGAGATTTTACAAGAAATGGAATGCATGCTCTTTCATTTAAAACCTTAAGCACGAGTCTGTAAATATCAACACCGTAGATCTGTATAATAGTCTCGTCACGCTAGCACTCATTATACCACGTGCAATGGCTGTTTGGTGTGACGTGCACATCATGTGACTGGGCTAGTCCAATCAGACGGCCAAACAGCCGTTGTTCTCGTTCGTCATTGGCTAACTCATAGTGACGTCACAGCAAACAGCCGATGCGCATGGTATAGCCTACAAACAAAACCCCGGCACGTGCAGGTATGCTGGCTACGGTTTTGTTGTTATTACAAAGAACGTCCGCCACGAAATGTTGGTGTAGGTTAAGGTAGGTTTGGATTAGGGTGAGTGTATGGCATTTAAGGCCTGTAGTACTCAAATAAAAGTTACCTAACCTAACGTCCGCCACACCTATCAAAAAGTAACCAACAAATAACAGGAGAATTATTTATCTGAAATGTGTAGAATTGATACTTGGCTCCTTTTTGTGAGTAATTAGTTCTTTTTAGTTTGCTTTTTAAAAAATAAATTATTCGGCTAGAAAATCAAAACAAAAAAAAACAATCATTAAATTACAACATCACTTGTAAAAGAACTGCTATAGCTAAATAGGAATCAGTGCCGAAAATAACCAAGTGTAAAGCGTCAACAAAACCTGGCAACGAAAAATGTAAAAAGACCGCCAAATGACATGCTGTCATATCATATATCTGCTAGAAGAAAACCTTCAGACTAAATATGAGTTACATTGTTACTACGATATTAACAAAATCTGCCCAAACCATCACCAAACAACAAGATAATTATTTATCTGAAATGTGCAATTTTTGTAGAATGAATGCGTGGCTCCTTTCTGAGAGTTATTAGTTATTCCTAATTTGCTTTTAAAGAAAGTATTTGACTTACAAAATCCATACACCACAAAATGATAAAATCTGAATCATTTACCAAAACAACTGATATCTACACAAAAGTCAGCACCGAAAATGTTTTAAAGTTCAGAGAAGTAAAATTTAAGCAAGGTTACAACCAAAAACGTAAAGAATCCAGAACATCTTAAGTAATAAAAAAAATCACCTTAAGTCGATATATCTAAATCAAAAACAATGAAGTATAAGCAAAAAAACTGCCAAGTTTCAGCCATTGAAACATCTGTCATATGAAAAACGAGTGAACCATGGATTTTATATTAGCATTAGATTTTATCCCTACAATCATCTCAGCCCAAGGAGAGCTGTCGCGTGCAGATTTTGGGACTCTGCTCGTGACTGAACGACACCGATATATGATCGACACCGAGCCGATCACCAAGCACTACACATGGCAGGGCCCTTTCCTTCTGTCCACATCTCATTGAACCACAATAAAACTGTTAATATGCGCTGAAAGTAAAATTGGAAGTAATCCATCAGCAAAATTTTCTATTTATTTCTGATAAATAATCCGTCGAACTCTTAGGCAAATGTCAACTAAGCAAGTTTACAACTAAATCACATACAAACTCAGTGCAAATAATAAGTAAATAAGTAAATCACAAACGCAGAACGGCAAAAAAAGAACTTTGCATCATAACGAAGAAATATTACTGCTGTGTCTCCATCTAAAAATGAACATCCCTAAACACTAAAAGAACATAGAATAAATGCATCAATCAAGCTGAACTTTGCATTTACAAAAGGACTTTTTTCTTTACGGACAGTAGCCTATTATATAATATTTTTTATTTTTTTTTTATCATGGCTACGGAAAATACCACGTAAAGCACAAAAAGCACTTGTGTACATGGTAAAGGTACATCAATAAATGGAAAGGTTGGCAATACAAAAGCAAGCAAAATAGAAAATGATTAGTGTAAATTACATTAAAAAATAAAGAACATCAAAACAAAGTGAAAAATAATTAGTTACGAGTAAAGCATATGTGAATATCATTACAAAATAAATTAAAATGTAATTACAAAAATAGCAAAAGTGTGGACAAAGTGCTTGAGAACTAGTAATTTGAGAAACACTACTGAAGTTCTAATTTTTTCTAGCAATTTTTAGTTAAATTTTTAGATAGTGTGAAGCTGACCAAGCAAACATTTACATATTCAGTTACCGATTAACCACTTTTTTATTTCTTTTTTCACCACACCAAACTTGGTCAGGAAGAAAAGATTTTTGGGTAATTTATTAAAAAGGTCAGGTATAAAAAAGTTACTAAAGCTCTTACCATAATTATTTCTAATACGCGGTGTAGGTAATTGCAGTGTGTTGCGTCTGTTTAATAAAATATTTTTATCCAATTTATTGAAGATACGAAAATAGTTCTTCAACAAAACAACGTAATTTCTTAACATGATCACCTTAAGTATGCCGTGTTTCTTATACAGTTCCTCGGTAGAATATTTAGCGTTATTTGTAAAAAGTATTTTAATAATTTTATTCTGAATTTTTTGAAGTCTTTCTATCGAATAATTTGGGGCAAAACCATAGATTTCAATGCATTATCTCAAATGTGACTCTACCCAAGCAAAATAAATTGTTTTTTTATTTTTTTCATTCAGCACGTTTCTAAGTAAATACAATTTTGGCATAATGCCCCTTAATTTTTTAATTATTTGATCAATGTGGTCTTTAAATTTATATTTTGAATCAATATTAATTCCCAAGTATTTTGCATTATTACACTTTTTAATGGCAACGTTTTCAAGACTTTTCCTCAGGTAAATATCTTTTTCAAGTTGTATTCTCATGTGAGGTGTATGAATATGCATAAAACAGGTTTTTTCTTCGCTAATAAAAACATCATTTAGGGTACACCAGTGTGTGATGTGGTCAAACTGCTTTTGAAGCATTTCTATCATCTTGTCATAGTTTACATGCACTGACATTAGAAAAACATCATCTGCAAACATTTGTATATTTTCCTTTTCAATATGTTCACCAATGTCATTTATATACAACAAAAATAAAATAGGTCCCAGTACGGATCCTTGGGGAACCCCATCTTCGCAATTAAGGCTGTCACTAAACTGGTCATAAATTTTTTCCATACTTGTCCTATTTTCCAAGTAGCTTGATAAAATGTTTAAAATTTTCCTTCTAAGTCCAAGCTTTTCCATTTTGCGTATAATAATAATATAATAATAATATAATAATAATATAATAATAATAATAATAATAATAATGATAATAATAATAATAATAATAATAATAATAATAATAATAATAATAGCTTTATTCATGAACAAGTACAGAAACAGTTAAAAACTGTGTAGTAACCTGTACAGCCACGAAATCCAGAAGGACTTGTATGTGCAAGCAATAATTCCACAAATCATTTATAGGCTATTTGTTTATATAGTAAATTAGAGATTAGTACATATGAAGTGTAATCTAAACAATAGTACAATTTATCAAATTTTCAATATGTTAATTACGCTGTTTGAGAATCCATTTTTTAATTTTCTGTTTCATATCATTCCAATTTTTAATATTTTTTACTCGATTGGAAGTTTATTAAAAAAACAGTGGCACAAGATAGTTCATCCCTCTTTTTCCGTATGTATTTCTCCACTGTGGTTCAATGAGCTAGTTGTTATTGTTTCTTACAGTTCTATGTATTTTTACTTTATTTTCCAAGCTGTAATATTGTTTTGTGAGAATGTTATACATTACTGACTGTTCTACATCAAGAATTTCAAGTTGTTTATGGATCTCCACTGTAGTGATTCTTTTTCCATCTTTAAATAAAAATTTTAGGGTTTTATTAACAATTCTTTGTATTTGTTGTAAAAGACTTTTTGTGGTTGTACCGTAAATAGTAATTCCGTAATTAACTTTCGACATAACTAGTGCCTCAAAAATTTGTTTTTTGTTCTTTACACCTAGTAATTCTTTTAGATTGTAAAGTGTGGGAATAGTTCTTCTTATTTGATTTACTAAGTTATTTATATGTAATGCGAATTTCCAATTTTTGTCTAATTCAAGACCAAGGTATCTTCCATTAGATAATTTCTTAACTGGTTGACAGTGACATTTGTTTTCTTCATTACAATGTTGATTACATGTTGTGATTTCATAATGAACAGGTTGCATGTGTGATGTAGTTATTGGTAGGAAGCAAGTTTTGTATGTAAGGTCATTGTCCTGGAGATACGCACGTAGGTTGTGATAGTCATTTTGAAGATTTTTATCATACATTTGCAATCGTTGTGTATTGATAACAAAAAATATCATCAGCATAAAGTGTAAGTATTGAGTTCCAATTAATTTCGGTGATATCATTTATGCATATAATAAATTAGAGGGGACCAAGTATTGATCCTTGTGGTACACCATACAAAATGTCTTTCCAGTCACTGGTTTCGTTTGCTATTTTTACACAGCATTTACGACCTGTTAAGTAGCTATTTAAAATATTGAACATTTCCCTTCTTATTCCATGTTTATAAATTTTCTCAAGTAAGGTGTCTTTTTCTAGAGTGTCAAAAGCTTTTGTTAAATCGATTAGGAGTGCCCCTACGTATTTACTTTCATTTAATGCTCTGTTAACATCATTATTTATATAGTTGAGTGCATCAATAGTTCCAATGCCTTTTCTGTAACCATATTGTTGCTTATTTAGTATATTATGTTTTTTTTTTTAAAAAGATTCAATTTTAGTTGCAAACAATTTTTCGATGATTTTATTTAAGACAGGAAGTAAGGCAATCGGTCTGTAATTATTTAGATCCTGTGTTTTGCCTTTTTTGTAGACTGGTCTAATAATTTGCTTTTTTAAATTATCTGGCCAAATTTCAGTTTTAATAATACAGTTTATCAAAGTTGTCATAAAGCTACATGTGTTTTCTATTGTTTCTTTGAAGTGTTCTTGTAAGAAGCCATCATATCTGCTTGATTTTTTACAATTCATCTTATTAATAATGCAGAAAACATCATATGGTGTTGCTTCCAAGAGTCCCATTGAGTTTTTTTCTGTACAGATGTTATTCTTAGCTTTATTTTTCATTTTAATGTTCATATGTTTATTTTTCTTGTTCTTATTCTTTAAGTTAGGTACTTGTGTTTCGAAATAAGTGGAGAAATTTTCGCAGGTATTTTTCATGTTGTCTTTAAAATTTAATTTTATGTGCTCGTCAATGTCAGTTTTGTTTGTATTTTTCCCTGTTAGTAGGTTTATTTTATCCCAAACTTTTTTGCTATCTTTTTCATGTATTTTGAAGAATTTACTATAGTATTCCTGTTTACGTTCAGAGATTTTATTTTTAACGTCACGTTTAGCATCATTATAAAGCTTTATTTGTGCTGGTGATACTGCACTCCCTTTCCTGATACAATTCCATAATTTATTTTTTTGGTAATAATATTTAACAGTTCCGCATTCATCCATTCATTTCTCATCACATCTTTTTTTGTGTGCATACACTTTTTCCTGGGTACAGTGTTCTTAGCATAGATACCACTAACTGTTTCTTCAATTTGTGTATATACTTTATTTGGATCACTGTATTGCTTCAAAACAGCCCAGTTTACGTTTTTAAGTTGTTTATTAATATTATTGTTTAGAAATATGTATTCAAGGTCATTTACTGCTTTGTTTTTTTTTTCTATTGTAACTTTGTTTTTATTTTTCTCTACATTTCTATTGTTATATAATAATGATCAGCTGGTTTAATTGTGATAACGGATCCTTTACAATCGATATTGTTTAATTTCGTGAATATGAGATCAATGCATGATCTTTTAATTTTATTTTGTCTTAGTTCTTCTCTTATGGCAGTATTAATTTGCTGGCTATAACTGTAGTATGCAATTAAGTTTTCGAATTTATCAATGTCTTTTTTTTTGCATACATTTTGTGTCTCAGTTAGTGCGTTAAAATTTAAGTCTAGTAGGAAAATTGATTGTTTAACCTGATTGTCCATAGTTGCATGATGATGTTTTATCTTCCCTTAAAAACCTAATTTTTTTTGACTCGACTTGTGGTACATGGAGAGTCGTTGACTCACGTAGCTTATGTAACTACAAAATTCAAATAATCTTTAGATTTTTACAATTTCACTTATTTTTACTATTGTACCATTGTTACTATGTTTACTATTTTATATAAGCGCTTTGGAGTGGTAAAGGTTACTCTAGCACGTTTAAATTTTAACTATATACTAACCTTAGGCAACGTTGCAACAATTTCAGGTGCACCAGAAATGCCAAGCAGACGCTCAACACAAGTTGTGCTTCTTGTGTTCCTGGTTTTTGTGTTATTGATTATCAAAACTTATCAAAGTTTGTTGACGGCATCACTGGCTGTGAAGTTTGAACCCAAAATGTACAATGATTTGGATGAAGTTATAGATGCAGGAAAGCACGGAATTCTTCTTCTGGAAAGCGATGCAGCCATCAGTCATTTGGAGGTGAGTAACCCCGATTAGGCTCTCTCTGTAAATTTAAAGTTCGATTCATATATCTCAAGTGTCACTTCGCAAAATAATTTGATCTTTTCTGGCATTATGTTGTGAACTAGTCTCTAGAGCAGCGTCATGTGACGTCATTTTGGCTACGAGAAACAATTTGG
>JAHWFP010047291.1:0-15935 GCA_023313725.1 Lithobius niger | reverse complement strand
AATAAACTTATGATTTGATGGAATAATAAATCCCACATCTAGCCTAAAATCTGCCATTTCTAAACTTGCTGCATCAGCCTTCTATACTGTTTTGTCAGCGGAAACATCATCTATTTTGGTAGAAACGGGTAGCTTACAGCACATTTAATGGAACAGTACTGAACAGTAATGAAACACGAAAATTTTAACAGGAAAAATTAGTTTTTACTAGCCTAAAATACTTACCTTCAATAATATTGCTAAAATCACTATTTTACGCTTTTGCTGCTCAAACATAACTAAAAATCACATTTTTTGGTTTCTCTAGAAACTTTCTCCTCCTTCCGCTAGGGGCACTGCTCCTCATCTTACTACAGCGCCCCCACCCTTGTATCTGCATCACTTCGTGAACACTCCAGTTCAGTGACCGTGGGGAGGCGGGTGGGTTCTTATTGAAGGTAAGTATTTTAGGCTAGTAAAAAGAACATGTTGCCGGCCCCAGCCAGGCCGGCTAAAAATGCTTTCTTTGTGCATAAAACATACTTAACCTGATAATTTAGCATTATATTCCTCAAATGCCATGTTCCCCTGGAGGTTTCTTCTGCTGTGCAGCCGCCTGCTTGCATACCCCTGCTGCGCATGCGCGCGGCAGTCCTCCCTTATAAAAGCGACAGCGTGCACGCAATCGGCATTCATTTTACTGTCAATGTGTCAGGCGGTGACACGAGAGGGGAGGCAGGGCGGGAGTAGGTTAAGTATGTTTTAGGCACAAAGAAACCATTTTTAGCCGGCCTGGCTGGGGGGCAGCAAAATGTTCTTTCTTTGTTGCCAAAACATCTTAACCTGATGATTTAGCATTCTCAGAAGACCTTGTCAAATTTGGTGGTAGCACCGCCTTGACGGGCGCCCTGGGATGCAAGCAGGCTGTTCCCCAAAAAGTTGTTGAAAACTTCGCACTTTGTTCAGAACAGGTGCTGAACCTCGAAGTTAGGTCACTATCCCTCTTCACTGGTTGGCTTGTTTTCATGGTTAATGTTTAGCTACTATCGTGGTTGGCTTGCTTCTGCTTCGTTCTGAGTGCTTAAGGGGAATTGACTACTGTACAGGTAGCAACAATAGATCGCAGCCGGTGTAGTCCATTTACATACATGACCTTTGCGTCAGGTTGTGTGAGGTGGAGGTCGATGTATTCCTTCAAGATGCTGGTGTGAGGATTGCTTCGATCGGAAGGCTTTGTTGGCAGTTGATGATGTGGAGATTGTCCTGAATGTTATAAGTTACCAAGAGTCAATAAGTTTTTGTGTGGTTCCATACGTTAGAATGCGAGTTAGTGAGGAGAAGTTGGTTTCTTCCATTTCGTCAGTTTTTTTTTTTTTTTAATTGGAGAATGGAAGGACTCGGGTGGTTGTTCTACGTCTAGTAGTCAGTCATTTCAACTCAATCTAGCGGGGTAAGCAGAGTTGCGGAGGTCTTCGAAAACTTTGAAGAAAACCCTGTGTTGGTTTAAGTCGGGGCGTTGGTTTTCCTCGGAGCCAATTGGCCGAAGGGATTGAATGAGTAAAGGGCACTGTCAGCTGAAGGGCTTGTTTTACGAAGGATAGAATTTCCGTGTTCAGTTTCAGCCAGGCTGGGAAGAAGAGGCGAAGTCTTGCGCCGACTGGAAGGTAGGAGAGGCGGGAGGCGTCGTGGTTTCAATGAGAGGAGCTCGTGCCCCCTGGTGACGAGCAGCGGCTACGGCGGTCAGGAGTTGCGGCTCGCTCCTGTTGGTTACGTTGGCCGGAGCGGGAGTGAGGGGGATCGGGCCGAAGGGGCTGTTGGTTTCTCGGGTAAAAGTAGGAGTTAACTTTCGGGCGGTTTTAAGCTGGGAAGAAGAGGCGAAGTCTTGCGCCGGCTGGAAGGCAGGAGTGGAGCTGCGGCGGTCAGGAGTTGCGGCTCGGTCCTGCTGGTTGCGTTGGTCGGAGCGGGAGCGAGGGGGATCGGGCCGAAAGGGCTGATGGTTCCTCAGCTGAAAGTAGGAGTTAACTTTCGGACGGATTGGCGGCGCTGTGAGGAGCGGGCAGGGCCGGGCCACGGCGTCCGAGGGACTACTGCAGGACCACATCGGGGCAGAGCGGCAGCCGAAAGATCAAATAAACCCGAGGCCCACAGTTGGGACCGGCTGGAATGGATGGCGTTCCGGCAAGCATGAAGGAAAGCCGCACAGATCATGATGGGAAGTGGCACAATGCAGTGTAGCCGGTGGTCACCTGGCATGGGCAGGCCGTCTAGGTGGCGGGCGGACGAAAGACAGGAGACGGGAAGGGGACAAACCGTCTGCGGGACCAATTCGATTGGTTAGTGGATGACAAAAGACGAGAGGACAGGTGGAGAGAGGAGCTCCCAAATGAGCGGGATTTCATCTAGTTCAGGACGGCATCATAACCGGAAGGCGGACGAAAGATGTGGAGCGGGGAAAAGGCTTTCAGCTTAACGGCCTTCCATCTTGGACCGGGACGGCATCTCAACCATAAGGCGGACGGGGGAAGGGGAGCGGGAAAGGAGGCCCCAGGCTGACTGGCTATCTCCCTGGGACAGGACGGCACCACAACAGTGAGGGGGTAGTGGTGAAGGCATGGTTTAACTCGCAGAAAGGCAGACGAAAGCTGAGTAGATGGGGTGAGAGCTGCAGGGCCTGTTTGTTCCCCATCCCGGTGCAGGACACGGCGCAACAGCAAGGCGAACGAAAGACAAAGGAGTAGGCCGAGCGGGGGGCGGAGTACTTGGTTGACCTTCATCACGGTGGAGGGCAGCAAGACCTGGGTGAAGGACGAGTGAGTGCGTAGAGCGAGGAATGGTGGCTTGGCAGATCTTCTCCATAGTGTAAAACGGCAACACCCTAGCGAGCGGGCAAAAGACGAGTGAGTGCGTGGGGTGAAGAACGATGGTTTGGCAGATCTTCTCCACAGTGCAAAACGTCAACACTCGAGCAAGCCAGGCAAAAGACGCAAGGCAGTCGAAAGACGAGTGAGTGCGTGGAGCGGGGAACGACGGCTTGGCAGGTCTTCTCCATGGTGTAAGACGGCAACACCCGAGCGAGGCGGGCGAAAGACGAGTGAGTGCGTAGAGCGAGGAGCGGTAGCTCGGCAGACCTTCTCTATAGTGTAAACGGCAACACCCGGGGAAGGTGGGTGAAAGACGAGTTGCTTGAGTGAGGAACGCTGGCTTGGTAGACCTTCATCACGATGCGGGATGTAAACATCAGTACAGGGCGGGTGAAAGACGAATGAGTGCATAGAGCGAGAAATACAGGCTTGGCAGATCTTCGTCAAGGTTCAAAACGGCAACTCCCGGGCAAGGCGGGTGAAAGACTAGTTGCGTGGAGCGAGGAACGCTGGCTCGGTAGGTCTTCATCATTGTGCGGGATGGAAACACCCGAACTGGGCGGGTGAAAGACGAACGAGCGTAAGGAGTGAGGGATGCAGGCTTGGCCGACTTTCAGCATGGTGCAGAATGGCAACATCTGGGTAAGGCGTAGACGACTGAGTGCATGGGGCCAGAAGTTCAGACTCGGTTGGCCTTCCTTGTGAAATCGGCAGACCAAATCCAAGACGGACGAAAGACGGGAGCTTGCAAGATCTTCAACATAGTCGCGACAGCTACGGCATCAGTGAGGCGCACGAAAGACGGCGAGGGAACCGGAGGCAGGGGCCGTCGATGGGTGATCTAGTTCACACTGCTTCCACGGCTGGACTGGTGAGGCGTGGAGCTTCAATGTCGTGGCGGGAGAGGCGAGAGGCCTGAGCAACAACCCAGACTCGACGGCGACGTACCGGCTATTGGCAGACCGGAGACGAGCCGAAGAGTGGAGCGTGCGGTTAGCTACGGCATCAGTGAGCCGGACGAAAGACGGCGAGGAAGCCGGAGGCAGGGGCTGTCGATGGATGATCCAGTTCATAACTGCTTCCACGGCTGGACTGATGAGACGTGAAGCTCCAACGTCGTGGCGGGAGAGGCGAGAGGCCTGAGCAACAAACCAGACTCGACGGCAACGTCCCAGCTATGGGCAGACCGGAGACGGGCCGAAGAGTGTAGCGTGCGGTGATGGTAGCCACGGCGACGGGATCTCAGACGACATCGTCCGAGCCGCGTGTCGAAGAGTGGAACGGCTGAAAGACAGGAAGAGCAGAGCATGGTGGCAGCAGGGCACAGGAGGGCGAACAGAAAGGCAGACGAAAGCTAGGGGTGGGATGCGGACAGGAGGCTTGATAGAAGACGGCAACCCAGGAGCATCACGGTGGAAGTTCACAGGAAAACGGACGAAAGATGAGCAGGGCTAGAGTCAGCCAGACGTCTAGTAATGGAGTGGGCAGCAACTGATGTCATGATTTTCGCTCGAGACGTGGGGCCAGTCACGGTCGAGACAAGCAGCAAGAGGTGCAAACGGCTTCCGTCTTGGTTCACTCCAAACGTGGGTTCTAGCCACGAGTGAGACGAGCAGCAGTGGACAGCAACAGGTGACATGATTTTTATTACTCGAGACGTGGGGTCAGCCACGGTCGAGACAAGCAGCAAGAGGTGCAAATGGCTTCCGTCTTGGTTCTCTCAAACGTGGTATTTAGCCACGAGTGAGACGAGCAGCAGTGGACAGCAACTGTCGATTTGATATTCACTTGATGTTTGGGGTGAGCCACAGACGAGACAAGCGGTAGAGTGTAGATGGCTTCCAACTTAGTTCTTCACTCAAAACGTGGGATTTTCCACAAATAACACGAGCGAGAGAACAGTCTTGGCTCTTCACTCGAACGAGGGTTTAAGTCTTGACCCAGTTGTTTGAAACTTGATCGAGGCGACATTGTGTAAATAAAGCTCGGTAGCAAATTCAATCGTTGTTGGAAACAATCGAAACTGAAACGGGAGTCAGACGGGTTGCCTGCAACACATCACATCCAGGAATGTGCGGGAAGCGGCGAAAGGACTAGAGTTCCGTTGAAGCGTGTCGGCGGAAGGGCGGAGGCCGGTAGGGGGAGCGTTTTCCGTCCGAAAGCCCAGGGATGCCGTAGGTGCGGGTGCAGCCAGCCAGAACGTTGATGAGCGTTGGAGAAGGTTGACGTTGACAGCTTGCGTATGGAGTTCGGCAGTTGTCGGTGAGGTAAGCCGTTCGGCAACTCGGGCGTGTTTTCCATCCGAAAGCCAGAAGCAGAAGGGATGCCATTGGTGCGGATGCAGTCAGCTGGAACGGTGATGAGCGTCGGAGAAGGCTGATGTTGACAGCTTGCGAACGGACTTCGGCAGTTGCCAGCGGAAACTCGGGCGAAGAGAGTCTTGAATCGGACGAAAGAAAACGGCAGGGATCGGACCTACGGCGGCGTGGTCGAGGGCAGAGATCCAACGGATGCCAAGTGTAAAAGCGGTCGTCTGCAGACGAAAGAGAGCATGAGGGGGAGCAGCAGGTGAAGCGAGGGCTTCGGATGCGGCGGCCATCATCGGGTTTGGAATCCAATTTTCGTGCGAAAGCGGGGAACTATTTTCGGCGCGAGGTGACGTGAAGACACCTCTGAAGGAAAATGAATGCCGATTGCATGCACGCTGTCGCTTTTATAAGGGAGGACTGCCGCGCGCATGCGCAGCAGGGGTATGCAAGCGGGCGGCTGCACAGTAGAAGAAACCTCCAGGGGAACATCACATTCGAGGAATGTAATGCTAAATTAACAGGTTAAGATGATTTGGCAACAAAGAAACTAATTTTACCTGTTAAAATTTTCGTTTCTTACTACCTGCAAATACTTAAATTCAATAATATTGCTGAATTTGTCATTCAGGCGGTGGGTTCTCACTCATGAACCCAGGAGTCGTTTCTTAGAGGTAAAAAACCTACCCATCAAAACCAACTCAATTTTTTTTTGAATGATTTAAAATGTTACCCACCTAGAACCGTTGGGTTGTCTTTATCCTCTCCAGCCTGACATCATCCGTCTTAACCAGTTTATGTTAACCTCCGTCATAACGGTTTCCCAGGGTGAATGGTTGCCATTCACTCTAGGATGATTTCTCTACAATGTTCTCACCAGAATGTAAACTCTACTATTTTTACATCCTTGTGTACATCTTAATGTTCACATCAATTGTACTTGCCCATGAAGCTGCCAAAGCTCGGAGTTCATGAGCTCTGATTTTCGGTGGAATATCGATATGGTTTGGGCCATTTTCGTACGCTCTTTTACTTACTGCGCAGATCCACTTTCCCATCTTGAATGGTGTGAGTCCCGCGGGTAGCACTTCGTCTTTGTCTTTATTAATATCTAGGAAAAAAGGCGATGGGCGAACGAGTTTACTGTTACAGGTAGGGTTAGGCATCGCCGTTCTGGTTAGATAGAACCGTAGAGCGCGTATGGAGCATTGTTGCCCGTTTTCTTCCTTGAGTGGTGCTACTTTTCCTAAGCTTTTATGCCCAATGGTTTAGGTTTTACACCTGGTTTACTATTCTTCGCACGAAAGTGTGCCGGAAAAGTCAGGTATACTTCCGACCAATCTTTCGCAAACCGAATATGGCCCTCATCCCGAGAAAAAGCAGCCAATTTGCTCTGTCTGGCTGCGAGGCGAGCGCCACCAAAAAGACAGTCTTTTGTGTTACGCACAGCATGGAGGATGACTTCGCCGGTTCGTATGGTGGTCCCATAAGGCTTTGTAAAACAAGAGGGAGATTCCATTTCGGGAAGAGGGTTGCCCTTCTTGGTCGCTGAATTTCAAATGCCGTCATGAGTTTGGTCAAAATGGAGTTCGACACCACTAACTTTTCACCGATGCACGAGAGAACAAAATTAGTGGACGACCTGTATCCTTTTATTGCGCTGGGTGACAGACCTTGTCGGAAAAGGTCTTCGAAGAACGCCGATAACTTGGTGATGGTGGGATCGCAGGGATCACAATTGTTGTTCTTACACCATCCAAACCATTTCTTTCACTTGGCGCTGTAGTTCTTTTGAGAGGATTCCCGGATGCAATGTGTGAGTCTTTCCACTACTTCTGGGTCATGTCCAGTCTTACGGAAGAGGGTCCTCAAAGTGTCCACCCGTGAAGGTTCAGAATGGTGGAGTTCTGGTGTATCGTCCTCCTTTGATGTTGGGTCAGAGATGCCTCGGTGATAGGCAGTGGGACAGGGTCTTCCTTCCGTATTTCCGTGATGTCTGTGAACCATGGTGCGGCAGGCCACCATGGTGCCACTAGAATGGATTGTCCGGACTAATTCCGTAGTTTGCTGTGAACCATGGTGCGGCAGGCCACCATGGTGCCACTAGAATGGATTGCCCGTCCTCTGGAGTAGCTTGAAGGGGGGGAACAGGTAGGCATTCATCCCGTCCCAGCTTACGGAGAATGCGTCCGTCGCCCAGGCCTTCACGTCTGGGAATGGAGACACGAAGCACGGCAGTTGAATGTTGAATTGCGTGGCAAACAAATCCATCGTCGGTGTTCCCCACAGTTGGAACAATCCCCTGCAAATCATGGGGTCTAGCATCCACTCTGTGGTTGGTACTCGGGCACCCCTGGACAACTCGTCCGTCCATAGATTGAGGTTCCCCGCAATGTGGCGGGGTACCAGAATGATCCCCAATCTTATGCAGGTCTTGAAGAGAGAAGTGGTCTTGTCTATGAGGGAACTCGAGTGTGTCCCTCCGCCTTTCTGTACATAGGCAACGGTCGTGGTATTGTCGCTCATGATCCCCACGGTCTCCGGAGCCTCGTTCCCCAGGCCAAGATCGCTCTGTGTACCGCTCTCAACTCTAAGACGTTGATGTGAAGCTCTGTCTCGTCGACCTCCCAAACCCCCGACGCCGTCTCTCCTGACATGTGGGCTCCCCAACTTGATTGGGAAGCATCCGTGAAGAGGAGGTTTTCCGGTGTTGGTTCTTGCAAAGGTACTCCTTCCTCCAAATGACTCCTCACTGTCCACCAGTTTAAGGCTTCGGTCGGTAGGTTTTGTAGGGAGATAAGCTCCTCCCAGCTTTCTCTCGGCCACCACTCTTCCTTCCGAAACCAGTGTAGTGGTTTTACTCTCCACCTCCCCAGTGGTACAAGTCTGGCATCCGAGTCGACCAATCCAA
Source organism: Lithobius niger (assembly GCA_023313725.1). Lineage (NCBI taxonomy): Eukaryota > Metazoa > Arthropoda > Chilopoda > Lithobiomorpha > Lithobiidae > Lithobius > Lithobius niger. The sequence continues at coordinate 7,878 of JAHWFP010047291.1, read as the reverse complement.
TGAGAGATGCCAGCTCTTTTGCAGTTGATGACGATTTCTTGCAAAACTTTACCACCGCTTTTATCTTCTTCTCTATCCGTTCTAGCGATGGTTTCACTGTCATCAGATGCGTGTCGATCTCCGTTCCCAGGAATACGAAAGTCTTCGCTGGGGTCAGCCTTGATTTTTTTCTGGTTTATCTCTAGACCCAGGTGAGCAAACAGGGATAGGCATCTCCCCAGTTGAAGAGAAAGCTGCGTCCCGTACTTGTGTCTCAGGAGCCAGTCGTCCAGGTACGCGTGGGCCTTGATGCCATGAAGGTGAAGGTGTGCAAGAACCAGTTTCAGCATTCGAGTGAAGACACACGGGGCTGTGGCTAACCCGAATGGAATGGCAGTGAACTGGTACGAAATCTTCCCTACTACAAGCCGGAAGAGGTGCCTGATCGACGGGTGGAGAGGGATATGTAAATAGGCATCCTCCATGTCGATCGAGACCGTAAATTCCTCGTGCCTGAGGGCTTCTCGAATGGAATCGATCGACTCCATCTGGAAATGGGTCTTGGCCAAATGTTGATTCAAGGAGGTCAGATTGAAAATCACCCTGGAACCGCCCCCCTTCTTCGGAATAACTCTCGCCGGACTCCAGAACCCGGGGGTAGGCGGTGCAAGCTCCATGGCTCCCTTTTGCACGAGAATGTTTACCTGCTCGATCAACTCTGGGGTTGATAAACTGTCAACCAGCCAATCTGGCGGGTAATCTGTAGTCTGCGGTTTTGACACAAAGGGTGGTGTGTAACCCTCTTTTAACACTTCCAGTATGAATGGGTCTTCCGTAATCCTTTTCCACGCTGAAAAGTGTTGGGACAGCCTTACCCCCACCTGCCGGTGAATAGGGGGGGTCCCTGGCCAGTTCCAGTCAGTTGCGATAATATGGTCTTCGTGCTCTTCCCCTGAAAGCACTTCGTCTATGCTGTCCCCCTCCCGATCCTCGTCCGTGTGGTTGGGAGGTGGGTGGTTCCAGAAAGGGGGAACGCCCTGGTAGTTTTTCACCACTCTTCTTCTGCTCTGGTCCTTTTGGGTAGGGGTTATTACACGGTCCGCTTCTCGGTGGAAGTCGGTAGGAGTTTCGGCTCCGGTTGGATCCCCTCAGAGTTTGCACTGTGGTGGGTGAGGCTCGGACTTTTTCCCGAAGCTCAGGTGTCAGTTCTAATAATTTTCCATTGAAAAGGTCCGAGGACCCATAAATGGGAAGCAGTCTTAACTTACCTACCGTATCCGTAGGTAAACCTGTAGCCGAATCAAGCATGGCGTCTCTCCGTCGGAACGTGTATTTAAGTGCCAGTCGACACTGCCAGTTTATACTATCCTGGTGAAAAGATCATGCTTTTTTAAGAAAATGCATGCACTTTCTGATGGTGGTGTTTTCACGTAATTCGGGATTAACAAGCGCCATGGCTTTTAATGCCGCAGTGGACGCTGAATATGCCAGTTCTGCTTGCGAGCTCGCTCTCATGCTTGCCCGCAGCATGATGCGGTCTTCTTCAAAGTGAGAAGAGGGGATTTTTATAACCGCCGGTGTTTTTAAAATCGAGTCAAGTTCAGCACTGCCATACTCGGTCACATACTCTGCTGCAGGGTACGTACGGCACCTCTTCTTGTTGCGGGCTCCTGTGCCCGTTGATCGAAAAAACCACTTGGCTTTCTTAGGGTCATGAGGTGGTAGGGGAATGTTTGAGGAGATGGCTTGTTCATCTTTCCGCGTAAAGGCTTCCGTGTTAAGCAGTTGTCGAAAAAGCACGGCAGATTGAGGAAGATGTACAGGTTCAGGCTTAATATTTCCCTCATTTGCCAAGGTTTAAACATTTCTCAGGACACTCTTTGAAAAATTTTGTAGGCCTAAGATGCTTCATTGTCCATGAAGCATTTGTTCCACTAACTCTTTCCAAGGAATAAAACCCGGTCCTTCATTGAAGGGGTCATCAATATTTTCCTCCTCCTCCCTATCCTCATCTTCGTTAATTTTAACACGTTTGGTTTGAGTTCCGTCGTCCTTATCGTGTGGTCGCTTGTTGTAGGCCGTCGGTGACCTTTTACATTGCTGTGGCGACCCTTCCTGGTACGGCGACATAGCGGCGTCACTTAGGCGACATGGCGACAAGGAGCACCATTGTGGCAACATGCGGCGACCAAGGGAATAATTAAGTGGTTCGGAAGCGCCATTGTCTTGGCGACTATCTGTCTCCGTTGGGCCGCCATCACGCTAGCACCGTGTGCAAATCCAACATCGATAACGCACTCATTTTATCGACCAACTTATCAAAATTATCCACACCAGGACCAGTGGCGGTTGTCTTTTCTTTCCTCACATTAACGGAACCGCTAATTCCCGAACCGAGAGCAATCTTTTACTATTTTTCACTTTATCACCAACTCCTGCTTTTCGTACGGATTTACTCCCCTCTCCAGAGTTCTCCGTGATTCTCATATGAAAAATTGGTGTACTAACCTCTTTAATCTGAGTCTCTGGCATCGAAGACCTCTTAATGCGTGTCCGCGACCGCTCACCACTCGGCAACGCCGTCTGCGTTTTATCCTGTGCCGCCACAACACCGACACCATTTCCGGCATCCCCAATTTTCAGACCCAAAAGGGCTAGATCCATATCCAACTGCGATACGTCGACCTGTGGAGTAGACTTCGTACATTCACGTTGGGGCAAAAAATCTGTCATCTTATGAAAAAAATCAGCCATGAAATGCCCCAGTTTAACATCCATACCCGACAAAATCTTGTTTTCAAGAATCGTTCCTTTTGCATTGAAAACAGCATTTGCCGCCGCTGTCGCAGTGGCAATTAAAATATTTCCATCTGGTAACGAGGGCATCACTACATCTTGCAATGTAATTACTTGCTCCCTGCCAATCGATGTTGAAGGGATCGTGATATCCTGTGGCGTGCCTACCACCACATTGTCTCCTGTTTCTTTGTCCGCCGCCATGTTGGATTCTGTGTTGGCTGGCTGTTGCGCAAGGAAAACTTCTGGCAAACTCAAATCCGGGTTCACATTTAATTGTCCGTTACTAGTGGGTGCCGTCAATGGTCATCTCCTCGTTCTTTGTGCTGCAGTTTCATCGGATTTCTTCCATGTGTGAAGAATTGCCGCCACGGAAGAAGCACGATGAAGGTCGCACAAATCGCACAATTTTGTTGCGAAGTCACAAGGTCTACATCGTCGGCAGAGTGGGTGAAAATCCTTGGAAAGCTTTGTGTGCTTGCACGAATCAAATTTCGATGTCTTCAGAAACGCCCGCATCTTTGCTTCTGCTTCTTTCACCGACATAATTGGGATGTAATAGTCCAAAACTAACAACGATATGACAAAAATACTCTAAGCAAAAAACGTGCACGACCCTCCAAAATGGCGTGCTCAAGAAGTGATGCAGATACGGGGGAGGGGGTGCTGTAGTAAGATGAGGAGCAGCGGCCCTAGCGGAAGGAGGAGAAAGTTTCTGGAGAAACCAAAAAATGGGATTTTTAGTTATGTTTGAGCAGCAAAAGCGTAAAATAATGATTTTAGCAATATTATTGAAGGTAAGTATTTGCAGGTAGCAAGAAAGTACTGTTTTGTCAGCTGAAACATCATCTATTTTGGTAGAAACGGGAAGCTTACAACACATTTAATGGAATAGTACTGAAACTGGACCAGTAATGGAACTACTGGGGGGCAAGGGTGGGCAATGCCCCCTCTCAAAATATTTTTTTTGCACGTCCAGACGCCTCTTTCTGAAAGTTTTCATGCACATTGATTTGCATGTGCACATGTGATTGATTCACAAATTTTTTTGTGGAAGTTCAAGAACGTGTCTAATTTCAATGAATGCACCATTCTTGTGTTGCAGTTGGTTTTGGACTCCAGTCTTACCCCACTGCCTTCCCAGTTTTTTCTTCGTTTGTCCACCATCCGAAACAATGACGCCTGCTTTTTGAAAACCTACGTGAAAGTGGCTGTGCACCGAACAACGAATCTCGTCTAGCACTTGATTTGTACGAAGCCAAGGATACGCAACATACGGATGTGCGATACTCGAAAAATTCGAGTCGAGCCGAGTATGAAACTTGTACTCGAACTCGGCATGCTGCTCGCGTCCATACTCAAAAAATTCGAATCCGGCGAAAATGCCATAACTTCGTCAATCTTTGACCGATTTTGACATTTCAATATACCAAATCAATCGTCTCGACGAGAGTTCTCCTGTGGTACAGATTAAAAGTCAATAACTGAAACCATTTTCAAGTTACATCCTTAAAACTGGAAAACCATGACCCACACAGTCAACTAAACACCATTTTTGTTCCTATTATCCTAACAAATTAAAGGGAAACTTGCAAACAAAATATTTCCATCAAATACTCGAACTCGGCTCGATACTCAATTCTTATGTTTCAAACTCGGCTCGGCTCGACTTAAAATTTTTCTACTCGCACATCCCTAACGCAACATCACTTCTTTTAATGAAACAAACAAAGCACATGGTACCTTCTTACTAAGATAAAAGTTTTAACACGTCCTCATGAACCTGAGAGAAAGCCAGATAGGTACGAGCACTGCTAAAATCCCTTCACAAAAATTTTAGAGTCGCACGCGGTTTGGCTGTTTCAACATTGCAAAGCCAGAGTGAATGTTACGAATGGAGCCATGCAGGAATGACTTCAAAGACATTAAACGCCTCATAGAAGACACATGTCTTAAAACAGCTGGAAGACAGTAGGAATGGTGCCTAGTCCGGGCATCATAACACTGTTTTTCGCACATTGTGTCAAAGTTCACATAATTCAAGTTATCCTTTGGAAGCAGCACCTTTGAAACGTTATCTTTCTTTCCCTTACAGCTTTCTTCCTTGCTGTGTTACTTTTCTTTGTCATCGGGGTTAGGTATCATTTTACAGACAAGCCAACAAGTATTTTCCGACTGGCTGTGACAGACGTGGCAACGATAATACACCCACTTTTAGATTTACTGACGGGCCGACTGGACGATAGGCCAACAGCCCAACGCTTACTGTCGGCCGACACTGAACTTCGGGTGCGAGAATGGTCAGAGTTGCCTACACGTTATTTTGACAATTTGCTGACAGACCGACTCACCGACTTGCCGACAGGATGAGTTGGATCTTTTCAGTTCATCTAGCTGGCTTTTCATCACTCAATCTGTTTGTGGCTCAGTGTCTTTTTTTCCCACTGAGCACATTTAAATCCTGTTTGGTGAAGATAGGATTTTTGTGGGAAGGGCTGGCCCCTTTTGGGGACTTTAATTCAGAGTTTTTAAGAGTTCAGTTTACATGAATTCAGCCCTTTTCCACCTGTCTTTGGTCCAGGTGTAGCATCTGTTTGACAGGTGGATTCATTCTCTCACAACGCCTTCACAGAGGTTTGAATCGCAGCATATTTGCGTAGCCCCAACTCCGAAGGAGTCTCCCTGTTCAGTGATTTATAGGGAAGAGAATCACTGACGCTGTTAATATTTACAGGGGTTTCAGAAGCAAAATTGATTGTGTCCTTATCTTTAGCTTTCCAGTGTGTAAAAGGTTGGAAACTACGATCGATTCGTTAACGTTTGTCTCCGTGTTGCTGCGACTTTCAATTTTCACTAGACTGACTCGTGTTCCCATCGAGAGATGGCGCTGCCTTGGAGTGGGAACTAGCAGCTTTTTCCATTCGTTGCCGAGTTGACCAACAAAGAGAAAGAATTTATTTTCAAAAGATTCAAAACATTCATTAAAATCAGAATTGAAGTCCTTTCTGATTTGCAGACTGCTAGGTGACAAGAGTGACAGACTCTCTGGACGGCGAAAAATCCGACGCTGACAAGCCAGAGGTTACCTGATCGAATGCTTTAGTAATGGTGGCCTTCGTGATGGTATCCTTGGACGAAAAACTTTAAGCATAGTTTAAATCTACGCTCATGGCATTTGAACGAATGTCAGAGAGGATTAAAGGGGTAGAATGTCAATTGGTGAAGCGGAATCTATCAACTTACGAGACTTTCGTTGTGTAGCACGTTGTTCTGATTGCTTCCATGTCAACAAAATTGTCTCGATCATGTCTTCGTTGTGAAGTTGACAAATCTTGCAAATGGGGTCTACAAAAGTTACATTTTTAGTGCTTCCTACAAGTAGGTTGAAGATCCCAAGGCATTTGCAACAATGTTTTACAAATAAGGTGGTTAAACTTTTCTATGAATGGGTCGACAGCAGGCACATCGGCCGTAAGTTTCCTCCGTTGTGTACTATATTGTGCAGGCTGTGGTGTTGCTGAAAATTACGGAGCCAGCAGTGGCTTGCTTTTAATTCTTTTTTCCCATTCAGTTGTTCGTTCATAAGGATGGCTTGTTCCATTAATGTTAAGCCACTAATCATATGCCTTGGCTACATTTCTGTAAACACCACGTATACATTGCTGCATCCAAGCGGACATCTTCAGCAGTCTATTACTTTACGTTTGTTGCTGCCATCTGTCGATTCCAACTTGGTTGCAAAGTTTAGAAGTTTACCTTCAGAATCTCGAATATTACGCACTATGGTTTGTCTAATGTTAAATTCTGCAGAAACAGCGCTGATAAGGGCTCCGTTAACGTTCTTCAGTCGATTGATGATAGCCAATTTCGTTTCAACACTGAGCACAACACGTTTTCATTTTGGCATTGGTGCCCTTTTGGGTACGTGACGAGGAAAAAATCTTGTGCGGATAATTGGAAGTCACGGATAAGCGGAGTGCAGATAAGTGGGGTGCGGATAAACGGACTTTTACTGTAATTAGCCTGGACAAGCGTAAAAGTTTTTATATTAGACAAGTAGTTGGGCAAATGAGTCAGTACTATCTTATAGGCAGAAAAAAAGGGTGGAAATGTTTTCATTGCGTAAATCATCTATGCAGTGGCTATCAGTTGTTCTTTGTGAATTTAGGAGTGGACAATAAGGCTAAGAATTGTGATACCCAAGTGAAAGTGTATCTAATTACCATATGGTAGACGGCACCATCAATGGTCATTATGAAAGGTTTTGACTGTGGCTGTTTAGAATTTGTACAAATGCCATTTAAACTACGTAGTACTTCATTATCATCATTTAAAATCAAGCTGCTTCACGCAAAGAGATCTGTAGAAAGACTGTTTCACCCTTGTTTGGGCTTGTCAGTAGAGAATAGTCAGTAGACGAGAGAAAAAGACAAAACCTGACGAGACAAAACTGACTGGTTTCAGCAAGCTAAAAAACAGAAACTGCTTGGTTAAACTTAATACTCCCCCCTCCTCATCCAGAGTATTGTCTACTGACGAACCTAAACAAAGAAGAAACAGTTTGTATAGAGATTTTTGTGGGTGAGAGCAGCTAGTATTTCACATGATCACCTGCCACTAACGGGCCTAAATATGGGTGCCTAACATTCAGTAGAATGGAGCCCCAAACTAGCAGTCTGGTTTGTGCTTGTTAAAATCATTACCATGACTCATAAAACTTGAACTTACCTGGAGTCAACAATGCTTTTCCACAAACATCACCTAAAGCATAGATATTAGGCGCACTTGTGTTCTGATATTCATCAACTTTAATGAAACCTCGGTTATCAAGTTGAACATCCTAAAGAAAGTAACCAAACACTGCAATTACAGACCAACAAAAAAATTTACTTACAATCACAAAATTCCCTCACTAACAATTTAAACTAACTTATGTTTCACCTTGTTTACACAAAGACTGGAAGAAAAACCCAAAGAACTTTCAACAGAAAATGTTTAGACATTAGGCACCAGGTGGCTTTCACCTAATTTGAGCATACTGAATTCAAATCTGCCAGGTGCCAAGTCAAATTTCACCACCTAAGTCCAGAATTCAAGATGGCC
>JAHWFP010047290.1:0-15468 GCA_023313725.1 Lithobius niger | reverse complement strand
AAATTCCTTCAGCCAAAACAGCGGTATCGTCTTACGTAGTCACCAGGATGAAGCCAGGTTGTTATTGATGGAATATAGACAGCCTGGGGAAGGAGAGCCCGAAGATGAAAAGGACCTGTCTCTGGAAGAAAAAATTAAACTTGCCAGTTTATTAAAGCCTAATGACGAGAATCATATTTTGTCCTGTACTCATGGTGAGAAAAAGTACGATAGCATGCACGATTTGATGACTACAATTAATGCTGAAATCAAGGCTTTTCGTGCTGAATATAAAGATGCTAACAGTCACATGCAACGCGTCGGTAAATACAGCTTACCTAATATTGCTTATGACGAACGTACACAACATACGTACTCTTTGAATAACGATGTTAATGAAAACTATTATTTGAGGCTCTATTTAGGTCCTACACTAGCCGCGAGATTCGGCTTCCGTCCAGAGCAGTTCCCTGACCTGATGGATATGGAACAACCCACCGTTCATACTACATTTCCCGTTAAAGAAAAAACAAACACAACTATACAATCTGTTTACATATATTCTAATATAATTCAGCCTCAGTTGGTGGGGGATTCTTGAGTGCCTTTGTTGAGAATTTCTCCCGTTCAGGGTGAAACTGGAGAAGTTACGAACGTCGAATTTAGAAGACTTCATTACTTTCCATTACAAGTGTTTTCGATTCGATACATGGAGATAGATCTGCGTGATGACACTGGAAGACCCATCGAATTTGCAAGCTACGGAAGGGTTATTTGTGTGCTACATTTTCGTCAAGTACGACGTTGAAGCGTTTATGTATAAATACGCTATCCCCCTCCCACCCACTTTTCACTCGTCATCATGAAAAGGTGCCCGTATACCGAATACTACGTAAATCAAGTGGGAGGGGGGATCCCTGTCTACTTTGGACAATCGAGACAAAGAGGCCACAGTTTTGGTTTAATCCTGAGTTCCCTAGGACGCATAGCCTTTCCCTTCTTGAAAGGAATAGGTTCGTATCTGGGTCGCAAAGGTCTGGGCGTTGGCGTCAGTATCGGCGGTGATGGGCTTGCTGGTAAAAATTTTAAAAAGGCTGCTGTTGACAGATTGCAAGAGACTGCTAGAGGGATAGCCGGTGATGTGGCTACTAAACTACAAGGTGGAAGAGGAAGAAAACGAAAGAAAAACGCATCGTGTAGGAAAAAAGGATGCAAACGCAAAAAGACTGACATTAAAACCTGCTTGGACTAATTGTATATAAAGTGTGCGTCCTTCTCTCGTGCAACATTCATCGTGATGGCGTTTATTCACCCCTCTTCGTGCGAGTGCTTGCTTAGCCCTCTAGATATTTTTTTCCGTCGCACCTACACAGCTGTCTATACAAAAAACTAAATACGTGGAATATAGGCCTACTGCGAACATCGCATCTACACAGGTGGTGGATTTCACAGTTCCTTCGTCAGAAGATTATGTCGACTTATCGCAAACATTGTTTTACTTGAAGGTGAAGGTGTCGAAGTCACCGAGCGTTAACTTGACAGCAGCTGACAACACGGAAGTTGGAACTACGAACCTTTGGCTCCGTTCCATGTTTTCACAAGTTGACATTACCATCAATGGGAAACTAGCTACCGGCACCAACGACAACTACGGTTATAAGGCCTATTTACAAACATTGCTGAGTTACGGGAAAGAGGCTAAAGATACACAACTGTATTCTTCTTTTTTTATGCCATTTAACGATCGGAGGAGCCGTATTGCCAGCAGCGGAGAAGTCGAATTATTAGGAAGAATACATCATGATCTAGTTATGCAACCTAGACTTAATTTAAATAACACTGAAATCAATTCCCGATTCGTGCCACACAAACCAGAGTTCCATTTGTATTTAACAGGAAATGGTGTGACGGCTGGTCTTGCTCCTATTGTAGAACTTTTAGATGCTTCCCTGCACATCCGTAAAGTGACACCATCACCTAATATTTTGCTCGCGCATGCATGTGCTCTCGTTACTTCGAGCTCGAAATACCCTTACAGAAAAACTGAAATCAAGGCACATACTTTGGTCAGTGGTGTGAGTAGTGGCCAAATTGATGACATCTTTAATGGTAATGTGCCTTCACGCGTGACGATCGCATTAGTCAGACACAATGCATACAACGGGGACTACAGTCAAGACCCCTTCGTTTTTGGACATAACAATCTTTCTTCTTTAACACTCTCCGTCGATGGTGAAACTGTGAATGGAAAACCGCTAACTTGTGATTTTACAAACAATAATTATGTCCATGCTTACATGTCGTTATTTACGGGATTAGGGATCCCGTTTCATAATACTTCTAACGCATTACATACTCAAGCTTTGCTAATGGTAAATGTGTGTTTTCTTTTGATTTAACAGATGATCATTGCGCAGATGACATGACTCACGTTTCTCTCGTTAAAAATGGTGCAGTGAGATTAGAATTACGTTTTTCACAAGCACTTGCTCGAAACGTGACCGTTATTGTGTTCGGAGAGGGGGAGGCGTTATTGGAGATCGACGAACGTCGTAACGTGCTATCTACGGAATGAACACAGCTGAAATTAACAACATTTTAAAGGGAAGGTGCAAAAATTTCTTGGGCGCTTTTTCTGCAAATCATCTCCCTACCGCTCGAGGATGGTCTATAATACACTTAGATGATTGTAAAAAGCCAGGATCTCACTGGGTGGTGGTGGGTCCTTGCGAGTACTTCGATAGCTACGGTTTATTATCTTTAACACATTCTATCGTTCAATACCTGAAGAAACTTTGCACTAAAAAATGGTATTATAATAAAGTACCTTTACAAACTTTAGACAGTACAGTACGTGGACATTATTGTATTTATTACATACTAATGCGTTGCAAGGGTCAGTCTGCCACATCCCTTATTAAAAGACTCGCTTCGCTCGAACAGCCAGATCGCTTTGTATTCAATTTTGTAAATTCTTTGAAGTAATGTTGTATTTTTTTTGTTTGTTTATTGTGTATAAATACTTGTGTATCACAGTCTCTGTATCACATTTCTTTTTTATATTTGTTTTTATTTAGATGGTTACGAACTGTTGTATATATGGCGTTTCTGTGTGATCGTTGTGAAGGACTTACAGCACTCGTCATGGGTTGTCTCGACACATGCGATCTGCTCATAACGAAAATCATAGATGTGATACTTGTGGATTACGGTTTGCTACAGGGATCGCCTTGAGAAGACACGCTAGGCATCACCTGGTAACCTGTATTAGTTGCCCACGGGTGTTTCAAACTCACGAAGCTATGTTACTTCATTGTAATGAAGAGCATTCACAAATGCCAGTGGTTTTGCCCTTTACGTTAGAAGCATCTGCTTTCAATAACTTTTGTAGTCGGTATGTATACAACGAACCGGCACTGACTACAGATGTTCATCAGTATTTATCCAATATCAGCCCTCACGTAGTAACATTGTTAAAGACTCTCCTAACCCGATTACCTCAGTTAAAGTTTATTGGCTGCATTACAGCTACATTAGAAAAGGAACATATAGATGGCAAAAAGGAACGAATATCACACTATCTATGTAGCTCTACCCGAAATTTGATATCTGTGCAAGACATCGACTCTGGACTCAAGAATATCACAGAAAAACTCTTACATCAATTGGATGAATTCAACAAACGTGGGTCAAGTTGGATCGTCATTAACATCGAACGGTTTGACCTACATGTAGGACGTTATATCCCTCATACAGGAGGGTGTGGTATGACTGTGTTAGATAAATCATTGATCTCTAAACGTGCTGTTGTTAATGTGCAGTGTAAAGACCATAGATGTCTTTCATATTCAGTTCTTGCTGCATTGCACCCTACTGATGCAAATCCTGCTAGAGTAAGTCACTACACACCTTTCATCAATGATTTAGATATAACTGGTATTTCCTTCCCAACTCCGATTGATGAAATTGGTAGGTTTGAATCACAAAATAACTTGTCTATCTACGTATACGGTTACAAGGACACCACTGTATTCCCCTTATTTATTAGCAAACGTGTTAATTGTCCCGAATTGTGAATTGTAAAACTACTCCTCTTGGAAAATAAACATTACTGTTTGATTCGTCACTTCAATAGATTGGTTGGTTCTAACACCAATAGGGCTACCTGCCCATATTGTATGTGTTCCTTCCCTACCAAACCATTGTTATCAGAGCATTTGCTGTTATGTAGGACCATGAAACCTCAGCGTGTTGAAATGCCTACAGATCCTTTTATGCAGTTTACCAGATATGATAAGCAACTTCCACACCCTTTTGTAATGTATGCTGATTTTGAGTCTGGTTTACTTCGTTTACAGACTTGCAAACCTGACCCCTCCAGTTCATTCATCCATAAAACACATTTACACGTTCCTTGTGGGTACTCCTACGTATTGATAGGTCATGATGGAAGGGTACATGCTAAACGTTTTTATAGAGGTGAAGATTGTGTTACTGATCTTTTTGATAATCTGTTGTTAGTTTGGGAGTATGTAAACGAATTCAAACGACTTCTCAAACCAATGTTAATATCTGACGAAGTACTAGACGACTGTAACTCAGCTACACATTGTCACATTTGTGATAAGGAGTTTCGTGTCAGTGATCTTAGGGTTAGAGACCATTGTCATATTACCGGTTCCTATCGTGGTGCAGCACACAATAAGTGCAATTTGTATTATAAATACAAGGCTACTCTCCCTATATTTATGCATAACTTGAAGTCATACGATAGTCACCTTATCACATTATCTTTACCTTACTTTGGTAAGGAGAACATACACATATTGCCGCAGAATACTGAACGTTTTACCTCTTTACGAATTGGTAATAAGTTTCAATTTTTAGATTCTTATCAGTTTTGTCATCATCACTGAGTACATTAGTTGATACAATAAACTGTTTCCCGGTTCTCAACGAAGTATTCCCAACAACATCGCATCTCTTAACACGCAAGGGTATTTATCCGTACGAATATGTAGATAGTTTTGAACGATTTAATGATGTTACTCTACCACCTAAAGAGTCGTTCTACTCTGAATTGACCAGTGAAGATATCACAGATGACGATTATAATTATGCACTTACTGTATGGGATGAAACAGGTTGTACGTCTCTCGGTGATTATCACGATTTGTATGTCATGGTTGATACCTGCTTATTAGCTGACTGTTTTGAGAATTTTCGTAAAATTTGTCTGTTGCAATATAAATTGGATCCATGTCATTACTTTACCCTTCCCGGTTTATCATGGGACGCAGCATTACGTATGACATCTGAGAAATTACAGTTATTGACGGATCCTGATATGTACATTATGTTTGAAAATTCAATCAGAGGGGGTGTGTCTCTTATTTCCAAACTTTTTGCTAAGGCAAACAATCCCTTGTTACCTGACTATGACCCTAATATTGAAACAAGCTATGTTATATATTTAGATGAAAACAACCTGTACGGTTGTTGTTTGTGTATGCCATTACAGTATTCCGATTTCCGTTGGTTAACAGCTACAGAGCTGAACAATGTAATGTCTACATTATTATCACTACCACCCGACTCTACAACTGGCTATTTGCTCATGGTTGATTTGACATATCCTGATTCCTTGCATGATAGTCATTCTGATTATCCATTAGCTCCTGAAAGCATAACAATCACTGAATATATGCTTTCACCTTTTAACAAATCACTGAATGATCGTCACAATACTCACGGTACTTGTTGTAGATTGATCCCTCATCTCATGAAGAAAGAAAGGTATATTTGCTACTACAAAAACCTTATCTACTACGTTCAACAAGGACTGGTAGTAACTAAGTCTACAAAGCTATTAAATTTACTGAAAAGGCCTGGTTAAAGCCTTACATCGACAACAATACGACTAAACGTGTTGCTGCTACAACCGATTTTGAGAGGACCACCTACAAGAATTTTAACAACATAGTATTCGGTAAAAGTATGGAGAACATTAGGAAACAAGTGAACATCAAGCTGACAACTGATAAATCACGTTTTCTTAAGATTATGAAACAACCTTCTGTCGAATATTTTGACCTTTTTGCTCCAGACTTAGTTATGTTCAAGCTACATAAAATGAAAATTGTGTTAAACCGGCCTATCTATAGTTCAGTTTTGGAACAATCGAAATTATGTATGTATAGATACCATTATGATCATATGAAGCGTAAGTATGGTACAAACATTCATCTTTTAACATCCGACACCGATTCATTCGTTTATCAGGTTTTTACTCCTGACGTGTACACTGACATGTTAAGTGACATTATCCTTTACGATACTAGCAACTACCCAGTTGATCACTTTTTATATAACAATTGTAATAAGAAGAAGCCTGGTGTTATGAAAGATGAATGCCCAGGTGTTGCTATCGATACCTTTGTAGGGTTAAAGTCAAAACTGTATGCTCTGTCATACGGTGATAAGTGGAAGAAGGTCGGAAAAGGTATAAAGAGAAGTGTATTACAGAATATTATTACTCCTGATAATTTCCTTTCCTGTTTGAATGATCATACATACTTTAGTTTTGAACAAACGGCTATTAGGAGCTTCAGACATACTTTGTATAATATTACCCAGAATAAACTATCTTTAAGTGCACAAGATCAAAAACGTTGGGTGTTACCTTGTGGGATCCGGACGTTAGCTTATGGACATTATTCCATAAAAAACAGTAATGTTGTGAATACTGATGATGATCCTACTATTTAATGAGTTACGTTGTCTTTAGTAATGTACATAATTATGTAGTTCTTTATTTGACCTCTTTCTTCCCACAGTTGTACATTATCACGTTTCGTATTGTAAATAAATCTGTTTCATATTATGTTTGTGTAGATAATTTATACCTCTCCCTGAAAGACATTGATATTAAAACCGACATAGGTACAGTGGTATTAGAATACTATTTATTTCATAGATAAAACATCGCACATTTTCATTTGTAATATTGAACTCATGTGTACATACAGAATTTCTAATTCTTCAAACTTGAAATCGATGAATGTGTTGTTTTTCTCAATCCTCGCATATATGCTTTCATGAGTGTATTTCGACCATAAGACAAAATTCTTCGTCTGAAAACTTTCTTCTTCACAGTTCAGTGTAGAGTTTTCCTTATAATGCACAATGTAGTTCTTTTCTTCTACAACCTTACACGGTTGTGTCTTGTTTACTGTTACTATAAGTATGGATATATCCAATGCGAATTGTAATAGTACTAGAACTATTAATACAACGGGTCTTCCAACACTTTCACGATATCGTTGACTTCTATCCATGATTGCTTTTTATGCAACAGTAATTTATATACTGATCCGACAAGTACTGCACGTTACTTATATACTTCTTTGTAGGCTGTCCTCTTGTTATGTTGATGCACTTCTCCGGTCATGTGACACTGTTTTAGAGACATATTGTTTCTGATTGACTGACATAGTGGATCCTATATACTTGTTCCAGAGTCTGCTCCACCTTGCTAGGTTACTATGATATGATACTGGTATCACCATCTGTTGACGATATTGTGCTTTAATTAACCATTTCCGTGTTCTGACATGTCCGTACACGTCTTCGTGACGTTACAGAAAGTTTTACAGTTTCTGTGACAACTGGTGATGTGCTTTTTAATATCATCCATTTTACCGGATGTGACGTCATTGTGACGTCCTTCCGTGTGAGTACCTGATTGGTTGACACGACACGTGACGTGTGTTGTCATACATTAACATAAGTTAAACCGGATGTTGGCCCTGTTTTTGAACCGTAACGATTGAACTACTGACGTTGCAAAAATCAAGCAACACAACATTCAAGACCAAGTTTACCCAAGACCAAGGTTATTGTAATTTGAGAGGCAATTAGGTCACACACACAATTTCGAGTTAAACAGTGGAAAAGTGTTATATCTCATAATATCAAATGTAAATATTATATATGAAATGTCACGCCTTTGTAACGACGCACGAGACGAGCCGACCCAAGCCTTGCCTCGGTCCAAGTTTATCATTACCGCTTCATCTCTCTCACCACCAACAAGTCGTGTCTAGCAATGGATAACTTTCAGCCAAACTTAACTAGAATCATTAACCCTAAGCCCCCAACTTCAACTGCGACTGTGTTGGACCTAACTCACTCTCTCCATTTTGTCTCAAGACTGCCAATCTCTGTGAAGAGGCGATCATTAAACTGCGGTTTTTCAATAACTGTACCTCACATCTGGGTACGGCGCATATTATCATCATTAAGCCTAATGTTTACTTTAGTTCAGTGAGCCTAAATTAGCCCTATAGTCAATACTCAATTCCCCTCTCATCACTAGTCCAAATAGCCATGGTCAACTCTTTTCAGTAGTAGCTTAACCATCCCTGTTTGAATAGTGAAATACTGCAAAAACAAAGTGGATCTGGTAAAAACATTGAAAAAAGAACAAATGTGTCATCAAATCAAAGCTGGTTTTTCACTCATGAATGATGAGATAACAGTAATTTTAGAGATCACAAAAGACGGACTCGAGGGGAAAAAATGCAGGTAGAAGCTTTCGGTCCGTTATTTTTTTGTCCAGTATGAATTTGGAAATACGATTCGGAGTATACAACGAGCTCCTCCCGACCGACACACTCTGCTCATAATATTATTTTTAAATATGCGAAATCAATCCAAATTCTTCAGCGAATTACAATACAAATTTAGCACAATAGATTTTCTGAAGATTCGACACAGCACAAAATCTTGTAAATGCTGGACAAATACAAAGATATGTATGTGCACATTGGGTTCACGGTGAGAGGACTTCTTTCTGGTTGTATTGAGTGCTATACTCTACTATAGTGCTACTAAAGTGTTTTAATTACTTTGATCCTGTTCAAATATGCGAAATCAATCTCAATTCTGTAGCAAACTACGATACAAATTTAGCAAAACAGATTTTCTGAAGTTGCAACGCAGCACAAAATCTTGTAAATGCTGGACAAGTACAAACAGATGTGCACATTGGGTTCACGGTGAGAGGGCTACATTCTGGTTGTATAGGGTGCTATACTCAACTTTAGTGCTACTCAAGTGTTTTAATTACTTCGATCCTGCTCAAATATACGAAATCAATCCCAATTCTGTAGCGAATTACGATACAAATTTAGCACAACAAATTTCTGAAGATCTGACACAACATAAAATCTGGTAAATCCTGGACAATACAAAGAGATGTGCACATTGGATTCACTGTCAGAGGACTTCTTTCTGGTTGTATTGAGTGCTATAATCTCCTTGATTGCTATTCGAGCGTTTTAATTCCTTCGACCCACAGGTAGGAGATTTTCTTCCAGTGATCAATTTCCATATGTACATAAACAGTGTTTCCAGTATGGCCACGATGCTCAGAAGGGACATCCCTAAATATAATCCAAGGGCACCACCAATTTCACCCAGGAAACTAATTGTTCCGTAACTGAATTCTTCGATTGTAGCTTGATACTGGCATTTTGGAAATGCGATCCAAAGATCGAACAACATTGGTGATGCGTCCATTATGAAATAGTCTTCGGTGTATGTGAATTTTTCGCACGGCTGATGACATTTGCAGTTGCGATTTTCGCTGAGTATCTTTTCAGCAGCTACTCCTGATGCTCTAAGTATTTCTTCCAGTTCATCTGGTGTAGTGCAGTTCCTGAGGAATTCATCTTCTTTCATAAATGGCAACCTGCGCCAAACATAAGAATATTGACCAACAGAATAATACACCTTATAAAAAACATGTAAGGATATTGTGAAAGTAAGAAAATGGGTATCTATACAAACTGAAAATGTAAGGACACTGACTGAGTTCTGTACATAAAATTATACCATGATTCAATGGTTACAAACAAGAAAGATCTTCAAGCAGTTAGTTCGTGCATAACCTTGCCAAAATCACCGGAAGTTTACTTCTATCTTAGCCATCTTCCAAATTTATAGTTTTTAACTAAATTGTGTGACGTAAATGCCAAGTATTGTTTTTTAAGTTGTACATTTTTAAACTGTTTATGTTTTGACATGCTGGCATGTACAGACTCCTTGGAGTTCGTGCTAATTAATTAAAATATAGCATATTAATATTATTTTACATTATAATATTAATTTTTTTTATTTTTAATACTTTAAAATTAATGGTTTTAATGAGTTTAAAACGAAACTAGGACACATTTTAACTGGTTAAATAAACTTTGCATGTATTTTATAGGTGTTAAATACACTTTGGTGTTTTATGATTTTAATAAAACATCTCACTTGCAATGCATGTAATATTTACTATTTTTTTAATATAAGTTTACTGCAGATTTTCAAACTGTTAGTGGATGTGTTATTATTAATGTTTAACATACGATTTAGATTAGAATATCCAAAATTATAAATAAAAACCTTATACAATAATTCAACCGAAAAATTAGGAATATGAGGAAGACATTATTTATCAGACCGTTATTGTATCAAACTTGGGCCAGTATCAGTTAATTAAAGGCTTTATAAAAAGTAAGGCAACTAAAGCCAAAACAAAACTCTGTGAATGTCACTATATGCGGTTGACAAGTTAGATGGAAGGGCATTAAGAATTTCATGTCCCTGTTAGATAAGGCTGAAAACATTTGTAGAACATGTATGGAATAAGTGTTAGTCATCTGGTCAGTTTTCTTGAATTAAGGTCCTCGCACAACAGAGAGACAGAAAACGTTTCAAAGACGAGTAGAGAGCTTAAAACTGCTCGTTTTGGGAAGAGATTTTCGTAATAACGAGGTCAAAACATTTTACATCATGGAAACCAAGATCTTACTGTATCTTGGAAACCACCGCCTTGCTGTTGAACTCTTTTTTAAAGTTTTAGCACTGTACTTTGAACTCGTAGCCACAGTTTTAAGTTGGTCCTTCTGACATCTAGATTGAACTGCAGATGCCAATCTTTGCCGTAAGGCTGGTCCCCGTTTACACCTCTTTGACTGAGAAAACTGTCTCTGCGTAGTCTGTAGACATTTTAAGAGGTTATTAACGTTAGAAAACTTGACTTACTTTATAAATATGCTAGATTATTACATTTTATCTCAAGTATTTATTTTTTTTGGTTATTGTATTTTAAGTAGTTCATTCTGTTTTACACCGGCCTTGTTTCATTCTGAACAGGGCTGGTATAAGTGGCCCTCTTTCTTCCTGCTCCATATCGCTTCTCATGTAACTGAATTTTATATTATTATTATTATCATTAATATTATCATTATTCAACATGGTGACCCTAGCTGTGACGAGGTGAAATCGCTTGTGAATATGAGAACAACTGAAAGGTATAGTGGCTGTAGAACTCGAAATATTTGTATGAGAACTCAGCATAAGCACATGGAGATCCGGTAAAGAAAGTTTGGTGCGTGAGACTCAAGCGAAATTTTTAAAAACTGAAGAAATATTTGACGCAGAAAGCTTTGGAAGGGAGTGAGTGAGTTGCTGACACACAAAAAAATTAGTGTGTTCGAAAAAGTCTTCAAAAACCCAAAAGTATTGAACCAGATTAATCAAGTGCAAAAAGTGTCAACCCAGAACAAAAATTTCCAAACCAAAATTAAACTGAAAGTGAAACTGAAAGTAAAAGGGTAACCAATACAAAATTACGATGTCAAGATGTGGAGAGTGTGAGAACAAACTTGGAAATCAGGGAGGTTGTGTCAAATGTGGAGTATGCAATGCGAAACATTATTATGATTGTGCAAAAATTTCAGCAAAACATGGAAAACAATGGGAGACAAGAAAAGAGAAGATTGGAAGTGCATAAAATGTAGGAAAACAAAAACATACTCAGAAGATGGATTAGAGGGTGGAAGTAATAAAGGTGAAGAAGAAAAAAAAGAAGATGAGATAGATGGTGCCCAAAAAAGTACTGAAGAAAACGAAAGTGAATGTGGCATAGTGAAACAAAATAAAGAGATGAAAGCAAGAATGATCAGGATGGAAGAAAAAATAGATAAATTGATTATATAAAAATATATAATATAAAATAATATTTCCCACAGAAGGTGGGCAGGACTTGGAAGGGTGGTGAGCCACTGATACCAATCCTGAGATGAGTTTTGGAGCTTGGAGGGATAGACAAAATTACGAATTTCGCTTCAGAAATGGGGGTCAGAAAAGGGGGTCAGAAAGGGGGTTCTTATGCATTAGAAGCATTAGACAAAGCATTAGAAGAGCATACAAACAATAGACTTTTTAAGTAAGGAAGAAGATCTCAAAAAAGCGCATGAAGTGATGAAGGAGAAAGAGAAGACACTGGAAAATAGGATATAATTATTAGAAAATAAAGAAGTAAAAAATGAGGTGCTTGAGAAAAAATTAAAAAAAATCCAACGAGAACAAAAGGAAAAAGAACAGTACGAGAGAAATAAGAACCTGGAAATAAACCAGCTAGATTGGCTGCAGGATGAAAATACAGTAGTCTTTGTACAAAGACTGGGTGAAAGTTTGAACATAAGAGGTTTTGAACAATCACAAGTGGACGCAGTACACAGAATCCTGGATAAAAATAATGATAAACCAAGTACCTTAATCATCCAATTTAAACACAGAGATTGTAGAGACTGGTGGATGCAACAAAAGAACGAGGTAGTGACAAATGATGAAAGGTTCAAGAACGGAAATAGAAGAAGAATTTACATAAATGAGAACATGATGCCACACTATAAAAACTTATTTTGGAAAGCTCGTAATTTTGCCAAAGACAATGATATCAAATATGTATGGTTTCGAAATGGTAAAATAATGATGAGGAAGAATGAACAAGAAAGAGAAGTAATAATTGTGCGTGGTGAAGAAGATCATCAGAATAATCAGAACTCCACTTAAACTCAAACCACATTTTTGTATACATTTTTAGAAAATGAAGAGGATGCTGGAAAAGACAGTACCTTTAAGATAATACACGTTAATATTAGAGACCTAAAAAAAATTGGGATGCTTTAAATGAAAAATTGTAAAGAAAAATACAGGTAAAATGGGATGTCATAATTCTAACAGAGGTAAATATAAAAAAAGAAGTGGAATTATATGGACTAGATGGTTACGTACAAGAAGCATTAACAAGAGAAAATACAAAAAGAGGAGGAGGAATAATGGTTTTTGTAAAAAAAAATTACAAATGACTGGTACGGAAATTAAGACGTGAATAATACTATTGAAGAAGAGTAGGATATTATAGTAACATATAAAAAACCAGATACATGAAAAAAAGAATTTATTATAAAGCGAAAAACCTTTCTTAAAGATATAAACCAAGAATGGACGAATAAAATTACAATTGGGGATATTAATATTGACATACTGCAAAAAAAAAATAATTTTGAAGAAAAGTTTGAACAAAATATAATAGATAGTTACGAAAACACTTTAGCAAAACTTGGCTTTGAGGATAAAATAAATTCACCTACAAGAGAAGAAATAGTGATAAGGGGTAAAGAAAACTATTTACAACAATCATGTATTGATCATACATATATATATTTATATACATAAAATAGAAATATATATATATTGAATGTTAACAGAGAAAATATCTGACTATTATTTTACAATGTGTCGGATTTGTGAATTGAAACAAAGTAAAATAGAAAAAAATCAATATAAATAAAGATTATCAACAAAGCTATACTAAAATTAACCATACAAATATAATTAAGGAAATGAATGAAATAAACTGGGAAATGTTGGACACTATAATAGAACCAGATAAAATGTATAAACAAATAATTTCAGAGAAATCAGAAATCTACAAAAAGAATGAAAAGAAAAAAAAATAAGAAAGAAAGAAATTAAGCAAACAGAAGAAAAAAAAAGAAAAGAATGGATTACAACAGAATTAATAAAAGAGATAGAAATGTCTCTTAAGTTGAATGTGAAACAGTCAAATTTTAAACGAAGCATCACTGGTCGAGGAATTGACGTCAATGCACTCAAAACTGAACTGTCTATGATATATTGGAAAGTTGTTCTTGAAATAGACACCAATGTTGAGGAAGCTTGGACCAGCTTTTCTAATATTATTGCGAATGGGGTAAAAAATTGTAGTAAAACTCTGCAAACCAAGACTTTACGTAGGAGTAACTTACCAGTCGAGATTACTCAGGCACGGAGAAAAAAACTTGCAGCTTGGAAACTGTATAAATCAGACAGGTCTGTTTCACATCTTCAAAGGTTTAATGAGTGTCGCAGGGTTTATGCAACGTCACTGAGCACGCACCTTAAAATAAAGGAGACTAAGCTTCTTACCGAGTGCTCAATTAGTTCTCTTTTTAGAATGTATAAATCCAAAACAGCTTCTTCTAGAACCATTCCTCCACTTCTGAAGGATAATGTTTTGGTGACTGATTCCAGGTGCAAAGCCAACATCTTCAACTCATGTTTTGTATCAAATGGAGTTGCAGATGACAATCAACCCTGCCAAGCTTTAGACTGTAATCAGATTGCTGACAGGTGCGATTTGGTGCAGTTTACCAAACAAAATGTGCTGGCCGCCCTCACCAATCTAAAACCTAGCCATGCTGTAGGACCTGATGGGCACTCCGCATTTTTGTTTCGCGAAATCCGTAATTTTATATGCAAACCCTTGGTTCACATTTTTAACTTATCCTTTGAAGCCAGTACTTTACCCTCAGTCTGGTCTACAGCCAAGGTGGTCCCAATTTTCAAAAAGGGTAATGCGGCTGACCCTGGAAACTATAGGCCCATTTCTTTGACTTCAGTTTCTTGTAAGGTTATGGAACAGATTATACGGGAACACATGCTCCGACTTTCTAAGAAAACAACTCTTATACAGCCCGATCAATTTGGCTTCTTGCCAGGAAGGTCAACCACTTTGCAGCTTTTGAAAGCCCTGGACACCTGGTCCGAGGCACTCGACATCGGAGTTCCGACTGATGTGATTCTTTTTGATTTTAAGAAGGCATTTGAGTCGGTTGTCCACCGTAAATTATTAATGAAACTCGATCATTCTGGTCTTGGGGGAATGCTTTTGAGGTGGCTTAAAGCCTTTCTGTCGAATAGAACCCAATTTGTCATGGTGGAAGGCTCACCATCAACTTCATTGAACATTATTAGCGGAGTGCCCCAGGGATCGGTTCTTGGACCTCTCCTTTTCATAATTTACCTTAATGATCTTTCTAGTAGCTCCAACACTTGCGAACAAAGTAAGTTTGCTGATGATTTGATCAGCCATTCTCCCATATTAGGTGACAATGGTGTTTGTCTCCTTCAAAGGGAGATTAATGAAGTTTATAGCTGGTCAATTTAGTGGCAATTGCCCATCGCAAATTCAAAATGTATGTCATTCCACATAGGAAACAGAAACCAGGGTCACTCTTACAGTATGGACCGCACCGTGTTGCCAGATGTTTCTTCAGTGAGAAGTTTAGGTGTCTGGTTTTGTTCCAC